>ML783886.1:1044645-1058150 GCA_009831015.1 Picea engelmannii | reverse complement strand
ATATTTGGCAATACGTGGGCTGATTGAGGCTTGTCTTAGTTGTGATTCCTTTGTGACTATGTCAACACGTCCCTTGCCACCTTGCCTCACTATAGGCCCACATTAAAGAACATGTCATATCATGACTTGCTTTTTTCAATGTTACCTAGATAAATTTTTCTGCACGCATGCATCACCTATAGTTTAGTGATTGAGAAATATGGTAGCAAAATGACCATTAAAGTGCATGATATTGAAAAACTTAGACAAATTAATTGGTTTTCATATTAATTCGATGGATTAATTGATTTTCATTATTAATTTGACGAATTAATTGATTTTCATTATTAAGTTTTGGAGTGGGCTAACTCGGGAGCAATCTTCCCTCCCGAATTACCTTTCCGATAGGTCCTCAGGCGGTCTCATTTTAAATTTCTGGCCAATCGATAACTCTCATCGTTTTTCTGAGCATCTAAGTTGGTTTAAAATGGGGCAAAACCCTTGGAGTAAAGTTATGAAATGCATGGAACTTTGATCCATGTAAAACTTAGACTCCCCATGAAAATCTGACTAAATCCCATTTTTTTGCCTGAAAAGTGAATATATTTTCAAGTTAGCCTACTCCATTAAGTTTTTGGGTGGGTTAAACTCACACTATGTTGTTATAAAACTTTTGTTTCTTAAAATTTTGTTATTTATAATATTTTAATATAATTATAAATCTTAAATATAATTTATATATAAATTGATGTTGTTTTTTATATATTATGATATATTTTTTCTTTTTTATATCATTATTATATATTTGAAAAATGTGATTGTTTATAATAATAACAATTCATAATAAAGTCAATTAATAAATCGAATAATATAATTTTTTCATCATTTTGATTTTGATTTGGCGTTTGAGGAAACCCATCATAAAGATTAAATTAAACTCCTTACAACATTTTGTCAGTTATAGAAGCAAATTTATCCAAATACATGTTATGAGGTTTTACACAAATGCCAATTCAAATATTACTTCTATGTTGAACTCATCACTATGTTAAATGTTATTATCTCCAAAGACTCATATTCTAAAACAATAACAAGAGCAAACATATCACCATGTTTTAAAATTAATTTAATTATTATATTAAATATTTTACAATGTTATAAAAATATATGTTTTAAAATAAACTTAATTATTATATTAAGTATTTTACAATGTTATAAAAATATATTGAATAAATATTAAAATTTGAAGTTGAAATATAAATTATTAGTAACTAAAAAATGTTATTTTAAATTTGAAAATTTATACATTAATTTTTATTTTTTTTTTGAATTTGAAAATTTATATATGAAATTATTTTTATAAAAAGAAATTATTTTTTTGGAATTTGAAAATTTATACATGAAATACGAGTTTCATAGTGAAACTGAGCGTTGGTCAATTCCTAAAAAGCCATGGGATGAAAGAGTGTGTCACCTTTGTGATACTAAGAAGGTTGAAGATGAAAAACACTTTTTCTAAGAAGGTTGAAGATGAAAAACACTTTCTCTTAGATTGTCCAGCCTATATCCATATTAGATCTCATTTTCAAAATATTAATCACACTACCAACCTTCTTAACCTCTTAACTCAACAAAAGTATGGTGATCTTGGAAAGCTTCTCTTAATGCTTTTCTAGCACAAAAACAAAATTCTAAAGAATAATAAGTAATCACTTACAGTCTTAAGGTCCGATAAACCGATTAGATCTTAGTAAACATTAATCATCATCATCATCATTTCTATTAAATTATTACTGTTAATTATTTTTACTATATCAATTTAAATATTATTTAAATATGATGAAATGTTTTACCAATTAAATTTCACGATATATATTTTTATTTTTAATTACTAAACTATATATTAAAAAAAAACTAATAAAAATATATTACGTGCTTTTATATCATTATATTGAACATTGCAAAACTCATGCATTGTATTTTTTGAATTTTTAAATAAAAAAATATTTTTCTAGTTTAACAACGGAAAAAATTCATTGCATCACCTTTTTTCTTATCTAATCAAACAAATAATAGTGAACTGTATTTAAATTAAAAACTTATTTTAAAAATATGGTAAAATTTAAATAAATATTTTATCATTTATATAATTAATTGAAAAATAAAACAATAATTTTTTTTGCCACCGATATAATTAAGTGAAAAAATAAAACAATAATAAGAAGTCAAATTTTTGATATTTATTTTTAATCTATTAAATATTATTATTTTAAATTACATCTTTTTAAAAAACAATGACTCACCATCTTTCTTTATACATAGATTATTATTATTATTATAAATTTAAAGTTCTTGTTTATTAAAATATTAAAGTAAAATGATTGTATTTAACATTTAAAATTAAAATGTAGTTTCCAAACCCTTGGGCTTCTTTTGGAAACACTTGGATTTAAAATAAAATAAAAATGAAGAGAATGTCAAATTTTATTGTGTTTATTTTTTTTTCAAATAATATGATATTATATCTAGTTAAATTTTTATACTTAATAGATATATAAACAAGGGTTGTATGGCAACTTAGTCTCTGCCGAGTTAGTTGGGAAATACATGTTAAACAATAAAATTTAATATAACTAAATGCACAAATAAATTTTTTTTTGTCAAAAAATAATAATTGAGGATTGTTTGTTATTTAAAATGTATAATAAACTTTAAGATGAATGGAACTATAATATTCATAATATAATAATAAATAATATATTAGATAATAAATATAATATAAATATAATAATGCATAATATTAAATACATGGTATAACTTTTTATATTTAGATGTGGTGAGTGGTGAAATTCATTGATTATGTAATTAATTGTACATATTGAAAAACGTAAAGGGAGCAATAACACTTCAATTCTATCAACTAATTAGAAATGAAAAACACAAATATTTTTATTATATCCAAAAATATATATTTGTTTTCTATGTTAAACATTACATTGTACACACAAATTTATGGTAAAAAGACAAATTAATATCACATCAAAAACAAACTCTCCGTCCATGACAGAGACTAATAAAACTTTTTCAAAATCTATTATACTTTATTTACAAACTAATACCATGTGGCATATAATGGTAAATTGCTTTTCATAATATTGAAACCTTGGTGATTTTTTTTTTCTAATTGACCGCGTATGACTTTGTTCATGTTAGGGGTAATGCTTTCATAAATCTGGGCAATGCTTTTTTTTAAATCGTTTTGATAGTCCCATGATTCGGCCCGTTAGTTGGAGAGGTGGGGTGGATTCGTTCTGGGTGAATGGACGGACAACTTGGTCTTACCGAAGATCACGTCAATGTGGAGCCTACACACGTGTTTAATCCCCATTATTTACATTTTTTTAAATAGAAATTTTACTTTTCTTTGCTTGGAATGACGTGAATATTTTTTTTTAAAGTGCGTTGGATTTTGGATACGTATAAAACATTAGTTAATAGTTTTGATATCAATATAATAATATTGATATTGATATAATATTTGTTAAAATAAATAAAAATGAGTTAAAAAAATATAGATTTGGAAAATAGTTCGAAAAGTGTAATTTAGTTGAAGAAAGGTGTTTAATGAATACAAAAGTGTAAGAAAATTATGTAAAAAATGTTAATGGAAGAAAAAATGATGAAAGTACATTAAAAGAAAACATCAATATTACATAGACAATTTTAATGGATAAAAGTGTATAATTACTTGAAGTTTAATATTTCATAGTGTGAAAAATATGTAATTCAACTAAGAACTAACTCACAAAGGTTGTAAAGTGAAATAGGAAGATGGAAACAACCTTAAGAGTGACGGGGAAGGCTCTACTGAGTGTAAACTACGAAGTAAAAGTTGACTGGGACATTTGAAGAAAGCATGTCCAGGAAAAGCAAAAAAACAATTCGATGGTGGTTCGACATGCGTCGAAGATTGGTTTGAGCACTCTGCGACTTTGGGGAACTATGTTGAAAAATAGTTTTATGTTCTAGATGGGGACAGACAAGGCCGATCCTTGAACTCTGTTTTGTTCCTAGGTATGTTGAAAAAAACTTCCCCAACACTTTTTTCGTCTTTAAATTTGAAAGATTTAGAGTTTCTACAGAGTCTTTGTTCGGATAGTGGTATTAGGCCAGAGTTCTCTGTTGATAATAGTTTGGAAAAAGTTGAAAAAGAAGGGTTGTTTTGTTTGAGGGATTTGGGAGTTGGGTTGAGCCTGGAGGAGGGTTCCAAGGAGGGAAGGTTTCCTATAGGAAATTTGGGAGTGGGCTTGGAAGGGGAGGTTTCTTTTGCGGGAGGGATACGGTCTTTGGAGTTAGAAGGTTTAAATATTTGGAAGGACAACTCTTGTGGTGCCTCAGAGCCAGAGGGAACGATAGGAAAAGTGGCTTCATTTTCAGGGGGAGGGGATCTTCCCTTTGATTCTGTATTGGAGGCAGCTTTGTTGCCCGTCAAAGATTTGAGAGGCCATTGTGGGGTGGTTTTTTTGGAGGCAGAGGATTCTTTAACTCTTTCTAAGGAACTTGTTTCTATGGATGAAAATGGTGATTCTTTTTCTTTGGAGCAGTCTGTAAATTTGGTTGTAGAGGAAACCATCATAAGTGTTTTTTTACCATCGAATAAAGAAGTACTTATTCGAACCCCTCCTCAGATTTTTTCAGAGGGGGCGGGGGGGGGGAGATTGGTTTTGTTTCCTTACCTAATTTAAAAAATGAAGATTCCATTGAAGGAATTGGTGGTTGGAGGAATAAAAAGGAATCCTCGAATACGAAAGGGATTGTATTTGGTGGTTTAGAGAAAGAGTTATCTCCAATTAAAACATGAAGTGCAAGGAAAATTGTAAAGGAGAAAGGAATTAATGGAGACATAGTTTTGCAAGTTTCGGAAGGTCTAAGGGAACTTAGAGTAGAAAAATCCCTAGCAAGAGGAAAAAAATGATAGCGATCTCACTAAATGTTAGAAGAGTTGGGGGTGCTCCAAAAGTTTTAGCCCTTAAAAGACTGTTTGATCTTGTAAAACCATATATATTTATGATTCAAGAAACTATGGTCGACGGGAACAAGGCGAGAGAGGTGTTTTCAAAAAAATTTCCTGTGTGGGAATTTTGTGCGGTGGATTCAAGGGGTTTATCAGGGGCTCTACTATCTACTTGGAATCCCCAAAAATCTAATTTTACTGCTTTTATGACACCTGCAAGAATCTTATTAGATGGATTCGTAAAGAAGCTGAATAAGAAATTGAAGTCAGTAAATTGTTATGAACCATATGTTGATAGACAATTGTTCTGGAACAATGTAAAGGGCGATGGTATACTAAAGGAGTCTGATTTAATTTAGGGAGGAGACTTGAATTTCACAGTATTTGCGAGGGAAGTTTGGGGAAGTTCTGCTAGAAGTGATCCGTTGGCTTCCTTCTTTAATCTTATGTTATAGGACGAAGGTTTAATTGATGTAGAACCAGTAAATCTATTGTCGACTTGTAGGAATGAAAGAGGAAAACAAGATTTTGTTGCAAAAATGTTGGATCGCTTTTTAATCAGTGAAAAGTTGTTGGAATCAAGACTTAGGTATAGATCATGGGTGGTAAATGTCAAGTTATCAGATAATATGCATGTGGTCTTTCAATTGGACCAAGAGAAACAAAAGAAAAAGATCCCTTTTAAATTCAATTTAGTTTGGTTAAAAGACCCTGATTTTGTATTACTAGTGCGTTCAAACTGGCATAAGCTTTTGGATTTAGAGCTTTCTTCCCCAATGGATAAACTAGTTCAAAAGATAAAATTTTTGAAATCTTTGGTCATAAAATGGGAGAAAAAGAAGAAGCTAAAATTAAAAGAGGAATTAGTCCAGCTTGAAGTAGACTTGGATTTTCTTTACTCTACTTTTCCTGGGGGTTTTGAGGGAGAAGATGATAGGAATCTGGTTGCAGGGAAAGAGAAAAGGAAATTGAATTTGTTAAAGCAAGAGGAGACTTGGAGACAAAAAAACAGAGTTAATTGGCTTACTTCTGGTGATAGAAATACAAATTTTTTTCATGCCTATGTCAAATTTAGAAGACATGATATAGGTGGATATCGGTGGCCACCCATCTATTCCAACTGGCTCAAAACAATGTTTTGACGACTTACTATTTTTAGTAGTTTTTCTGTTCCTAAACTTCCGGAGCCATTTTGAGGGCCTAAATGGATATTTTCCACGATCGAGCACCTCAATAGTGTTTGTAGGCTCTGATTAAGCCCCCAAAATGAATCTCCTCGTCGATACCTTTCCAACAAGCTATCATGCACCTAAAACGAATATTGTATGCCAAAGTTACGCCCCCAGGAAGTTGATACACCAAACTACCCAAAACAGGGTCCACAAAACTGTTGGCTTTTCATCTTCTGGTGTAACTTAGGGTTTTGGATTTTATTTATGATAAAAAGGCCTTTGGAGCCTCATTGTAATATTCATCTTCTCGTGAATGTGAGTAGTCATAACATCTCTTCTTATAGATAAGTTGCCACCATTCTAGAGATGCCACCATTCTAGCGAATCTTTCACTCTGTGTTTTTATAGTTTTGTACATTTCACTCATTAATAGAAATTATGTATTACTGTATCTCTGTGTTTATGGTTGCATCTCTGATATATTTCTTTTATATTATTGGATATCTAAGATATATCTGTATATTTCTTTATTATATATCTGCTCTCATTTCGTGCCGAAAATAATCCAGATCAATGGTATTAGAGCATGATGCTTTTGATCATTTTTTTTCAGTGCATGTACCCAACAAGGTCTACGTATATAAAGTTGGGTATTGAGCTTGTCTCTCTTGAGGATAATCGCTCTCGCACGCCCAAGAAACCCTCCATGTTGGAGGAAAAAAAACGACAGAGCAAACAATTCTATTAATATGTTGCTTGAGCAAGCTCTGTTAGGGACCTAATCCCTCACACAGGTAGAATATTATATTTTGATGTAATAAAGGTCAATATTAATAAGGCCTATAAATAAGGAAGAATAATTTGAATGTAAGAAGACCTAATAGAAGCTTCCGCTTCTATAAAGATGTTCCTCTATATGGTTCTTTTGATAGACATATTTAGTATAAATAGGGTCGAGGGTATGAGAACTTTGTCTTGGATATTATTGTAATAGAGCTCTTCTCTGTTGGAGGTTGCCCCCTCGAAGAGGCAAGTGAACATTGCTCTCAGTAATCAAAGTGATTTTTCTAGTGTTATTCTGGTATCATTTTGGTATTATTGTGGTGTTGTTCTGGTTATATTGTTGTTCATCTGCCATTTCTAGCATTTTATTTATGTTCTGCATGCTTTTTATATCTGGAATATTACAAGTGGTATCAGAGCACTTTCCTCAGAAGAAAATTGTGGGTAATTTTTTTTTCCAGGGTAGAGACGTATTCCGACTTCTTTAAGCTACAAAGATCTGTCGTTGCACGCATAAACTTGTGTTTGGGGATTCATACATGGAATAAATACAAGTGGTACTTAAGCGCACATATGTTGGCCACCCTTGTAACCCCTGTTGGTACCCCTTCGAGTGGTAGCGCATCAGACAACACCTGTATACGGATCGACCTAGATTTCTTGAAGCCCTCTTTAGGGAAACCGATCGGCCGCCTGATTGCTATAGTGTCACCGAGAACAACACTCGAGAAGATACTCTCTAGTACCTGGGTAGTCGGGTAGTATGGATAAGGGCACAGTCTAGCCTCCTTAGTTGGTGCCCTGAGATATTTGGCCGAGTACTATTGTTGGACCCCGCATGTATATCAGAGAGTTATAGCACAGGGAAAACCCTTTTCTGTAGAACCCTTGAACACCTAACCTTTGGGGATGGAAACAAAAAAAAAAACCTAGACAAGATCTATTGTCGCTCAACTATGTTCGAGTTGCGAAATCACTACACTATTCTTGATTAAGCATCTGGGCATTTCATCACTGCAATATTCTTCAGACCAGAGTATAACTCTGCAGGTGTAAAAAAAAAAAAGGTGTGGATTTTGTTGCACCATTATTTGAGACCTATTCCATTGGATTTATCTCTTCTCCCTTATCACATTCATAGCAATCATTTTTCAGCAATTTTTTTGACCCCACCTGCCCCTTTTCAGTTCCCTCGTCATCATGGCCCATACCCATAGCCAAGACTTGGAAGCTCGCTTCAATACCTTGCAATCTAATTTCACAGAGACCCAACAAGAAGTGAGACAGCTCAGTGCCAATATTGTCACCATCAATAAAAACATGAATTCCTCCATCATCGCCTAAATCGAAAAAATCAAAGAAGACCTCAAACAAGACATTACTACCCAGCTTGAATCTGTCGCTTCTATTATCTGCACCAAGCTGCATATCCCTGCAGATCCCCCTTTCTCTGACCCACCTTTACATATCGAAGCTTAAACTTCCTCTCATTCCCATAATTTTCATCCCCATCACTTTCAGTGTGACCTACGCCTTCCGCGTGTGGATGTGACCAAATTTTATGGCTCAGATCCCACTGGTTGGGTAACTCAAATGGAACATTATTTCTCTTTGTGCAACATTATAGATGGCTTGGCCAAACTCAGGTATGGTGTTCTCCATCTAGATCAAGAACGTTGGCAATGGTGGCAATGGAGAAAAATTGCTTGTCAAGGGTATGTTGGTTGGACACACTTTGTGGCAGAGCTTTATGAACGCTTTGACACTGACACCGACCATTTAGACCGTTTGACAAAGTTGAAACAACCTGGCACAGTGGAAGACTTTATAGCTGCTTTTGAGCGAATGGATTTTCGTATAGAGGGCATGTATGATGCTTTTTTTCCGAGAATGTTTTATCAATGGCCTCAATGATGAGATCCGTGCCCATGTCCTCATGGCTCGGCCTCAGAGTTTGGTGGAGGCTACTAAAAGAGATAAGGAATCACAAAAGGTTGTCTCTTCTTAAAACCAGAAACCCTCTTCTATTCCTCGCACTAAACCAGTAAATCCCACTCCTCCTTCTACCCCACTAAAGATCCAAAAATTGACCAGGGCCGAAATGGTTGAACGCCAACTCAAAGGCCTTTGTTATAATTGTGATGACAAATATTTTCTAGGACACAAGTGTAAGGAACAAAATATTTTTATGGCCATCTCGGAGGATGTTTCAAAAGAGGATGTTGAAGCTCCCCTTGTGTCGGTGTCACCAAAACCCAGTGACATAACCCCTCCCTTGGACCCTCCCGAGGTCGAACCAGTCATTTCCCTAAATTCTCTCACTGGCTTCTCTGCTCCCCAAACCCTCAAGCTAATTGGCTACATCAAGCATAGGAAGGTCATCATTTTTATTGATAGTGGAAGCACCCATAATTGTATTCATCGTCGCATTGCCCAAGAAACTAATTGCTATATCTGTGCAGTCAATAATTTCCAAATCATGATTGCCAATGGTGGGTCCATGAAATGTGGAGGGCGTTGTCAAAATGTGTGTCTCCAAATTGGTGACTATCACCTGAAATCTCATATGCTTTCCATCGACATGGGCGGTTGTGACATTGTGTTGGGTGCAGACTGGCTAAGGACTTTGGGTCCCATTCTCATGGATTTTAAGGAATTAACCATGCAATTCGACCAGGAGGGAGAGAAATATAAGTTCCAAGGCATCATCGTCGGTTCCCCTGAGATCACTAGTTCCCATCGCATGGAAAAGCTGCTAAAAAAAGGTCATTCTGGTGTTATTTCCCAACTCCATGCCATACAAGCAACTGAGACACCCTCTGTGTCGTAGGACCTCCAATTCATCCTCTCTAAACATCAAGTGGTTTTTTCCACTCCCCAGGGACTCCCCCCTTCCTGTGGTGTTCATGATCATTCCATTCCCCTTGTCCCAGGAAGCCTTCCTCCCAATATCCGTCCCTATCGTCACCCCTTTTCCAAAAAAAATGAAATTGAGAAAATGGTTCAAGAACTACATAACGCAGGTGTGATCTACCCTAGTACGAGCCCCTACTCTTCTCCTATGGTCATGGTCCTGAAGAAAGAATTTTCTTGACGCATGTGTCCTGACTTCTGAGCCCTCAACAAACTCACCATTAAAGACAAATTTCCCATTTCTGTCATTGATGACCTCTTGGATGAATTGAGTGGCTTCCAGTTCTTTACTAAACTTGATTTTCGTTCTGGATACCACCAGATTTGTATGAAAGAGGCAAAAATTCCTAAGACTTCCTTTAGAACTCATGAAGGCCACTATGAGTTTTTGGTCATGCCCTTTGGCATGTGTAATGGTCCCTCCACTTTCCAAAGCCTCATGAATCATGTCTTTCGTCCTTTTCTCCATCATTTTGTCTTAGTTTTCTTTGATGATATTCTCATCTATAGAAAAACCTGGACAGACCATATTGCTCATGTGGATCGAGTTCTCCATCTACTCTCTCAGCACCAACTTTTCCTGAAAAAATATAAATGTGATTTTTGCGCCTCAGAAGTCGAGTACTTGGGTCATCTTGTTGGCAAGGACGATGTCGGGATGGATCCTAAAAAGATTGAAGCTATGCAAGACTGGCCTCACCCAAAGAATCTCAAAATCTTGTGTGGATTCTGGGCTCAACAAGTTATTATCTCAAGTTTGTTAGTAATTATGGAAATATTGCGACACCTCTCACTGCACTCCTTAAAAAGAATTCCTTCATTTGGAATCCAACAACTCCTCGGGCTTTTCAAACCTTGAAGATGGCAATGTGCACCACTCTAGTCCTGACCCTTCATGATTTCACAAAGACCTTTTTCTTGGAATGTGATGCTTTAGGGAAAGGAATTGGCGTTGTCCTTATGCAAGAGGGTCGGCCTTTGGCCTTTACCAACAAACAAATATATGAACGAAATTTGGGCAAATCTATCTATGAAAAGGAAATGTTGGCTATTCTAGATGTTGTTGATCTTTGGCGCCCTTATCTATTGGGGAAAAGCTTCCAAATTAAGACAGATCATGAAAGCCTCGAGTACTTTATGGAACAACGCATTTCCTCCCTAGAGCAACAAAAATGAGTGACTAATCTCTTTGGATATGATTATGAGATCATTTACAAGAAAGGCAAAGACAATGTGGTTGCGGATGCACTTTCCCAAAAATATGAAGATGAAGGGTCCCTTTTCTCTCTCTCCTTCATTGTACCAGATTGGCTCCAAGTTGTTTGCCAGGAATGGCTACACGATCCCAAAAGTTTGCATCTAATACAACAATTGCAGTCCAATTCTCCAGTTTCCTTAGGGTACTCTTGGCTCCTTCTATCCAAAGATTGTATGAAATGACTCTGGCTGGTTTTAAGAGCATTGCCTTTGATAGTTGATCTGATTCTATCTTTCCAGGCTAATAGTAAGACTACTTGTAGTTCTCCTCTATTGCTCAGCCATTCAATGACAATTTTAGAGTCTCCAAGAACCTGTAGGGTATCTAAATGGAGTTTTGATGCCAGAAATAATGTGGCCCAGGCACCCAAAAGTTCTTCCCTGGTATTCCGAGCCACAGTTGAAGGTCCACTTATAGTAAGAACTTTGTGATATTTTAATTTGACCTCTAGCTCCACTCTGAGATCCATTTCTTGATGATGCGCCATCGAACCAACCTGTGATAGAATCTTCAAGCTCATGTATACAAGTGACGAAATGGTGATGATGCAAGAAATAGTAATGTATTATACAAGTGACAAAATGAATAACAATGCATGCCCTCTCAAAGACCCTACTTTGGGTTACAACTATACATGAAAAAATTATAGGTGTCCTTTAAAACAACCATATAAACATCAATGGCTAATATTAAAAAATCACGACAAACAGAAAAAAATCCGCATTATCGTCTTTATATAATTTGTGGTTAAAAATAAAAAATTGTGTGGATGATATGATTATGAATAGTGGGTTTATTTATTAGTTCCTATGAAAGTATGGACTCTTATTGACTTTAATTGAAATCAAACTTCATTGACTTCTTATTTCTTTAATATATTTTTTCAAGTCAAACTTCATTGATTTTTTATTTCTTTAATATATTTTTTCATCGTAGTCTAAACATTTTACGAAATAACTTTTTTTCGATGATATTTTTTGGGGATATTTTCTTGAAATTTGGCAAGTAATTGTTAGATCCGTATATTTAAGTGATTATTTCTGTATAATCTGAGTGCCCCAGGTATTTTTCAGCGTGCTAAATCCATTTTTGCATTCAAAAATGGATTTTAAACAACAAAAATAATGATTTTGTACAAATTTATATCGTTGGATTCCAGCGAAAAAAGTCATTTCGTAGAAGAGTTAGACAATACCTATTTTTTCTTTCGAGAATTTTAACGTTTTGTTAAAAAAAATTGCTTTGACATTCATATTAATTCATTTGCACAAGACACTTTCAGTGCATGCTTTTTGCATCTTTGGCATATAAAGATTATAGCTTCAATTTGCTTGTAGAGCAAAAAGACACTAGCATAAAAGTAATAAAGCATCGCTTAACCTGTGGTATCCAAGATTTTGGCATATGTGTCGTGATGGCAGTGAGGGTCATAAATAATTTTTGTTCATAGAGTTATGCTTTTATATCATATAGGTCTCATAAACTCAGTGGATATCACATCTTTTGGGAATGATGACATTTGAAGAAAAACTAGAGCAAAGAAGGTAGGTATGTGGTATTAAGATTTACGTGTGAATTCACATGCAAAATTGTTTGAGGCTCGACCTTCTCGTGCTTCTTTCCATCATCCTTCTTATCGTTGTTATTCTCATCATTAACCAAATTGATCAAAATACAAGGTCAGTAACGTACCAACCATTATAGCCTTAGCCTAATTGCTTGTTTGTTTTTTGTAAAACTATTGCCTACTTCACAATTTTCCATTTTTTAGGTGTATGAAGTAGCAAATTATTAGGGTCCCTATCCAGGTGGCATATCTCTTGATTCCTTCTTCTCGTACAAATATGGATAGTGTTTGTCCTAAGCCTTACACACCCATTATAGTGCCATGGAATGCTTCACACTATACACACCATTGGTAAAACACCTAAAATCCTAAAATCCAATGCACATAATAGGGGCTTGGTATGGGCACTGTGATGAAGGGAATGTGATGGTTATGGTAGTTAGAGAAGGTGTGTGTTAGCAAAGAGTTATGAGGGCCAACCAATTGGATTATTAACTTTTACGTTTCTAGAAGGGTCAGTTGTTCTTTTACGATTGAAGATCAGGACTAGCCATAACCAAAGTCATAGCCATTTAACACCATAGAAATCTAACTGTGTGAACTAATCTATCAAGCTATATCACTTTCCAAGATAAAGAAAAATAAGTTTTCACAATCCCACCTAAAGCAAGTTTATTGCTTGACCTTGTATGATTGATCGATTAACCTCTCTCATCTCAAGCAAATAGATAGAGTTCTTGGGTTGGTAATCCATTATCCAACTAAGATTGTTCTTAGGTTGGGCAATTTCGTATGCTTATTCTTGGGTTGGACTACCTC
>ML783886.1:1021137-1044545 GCA_009831015.1 Picea engelmannii | reverse complement strand
AAATGGGAAATTTGTCTTTAATGGTGAGTTTGTTGAGGGCTCAGAAGTCAGGACACATGCGTCAAGAAAATTCTTTCTTCAGGACCATGACCATAGGAGAAGAGTAGGGGCTCGTACTAGGGTAGATCACACCTGCGTTATGTAGTTCTTGAACCATTTTCTCAATTTCATTTTTTTTGGAAAAGGGGTGACGATAGGGACGGATATTGGGAGGAAGGCTTCCTGGGACAAGGGGAATGGAATGATCATGAACACCACAGGAAGGGGGGAGTCCCTGGGGAGTGGAAAAAACCACTTGATGTTTAGAGAGGATGAATTGGAGGTCCTACGACACAGAGGGTGTCTCAGTTGCTTGTATGGCATGGAGTTGGGAAATAACACCAGAATGACCTTTTTTTAGCAGCTTTTCCATGCGATGGGAACTAGTGATCTCAGGGGAACCGACGATGATGCCTTGGAACTTATATTTCTCTCCCTCCTGGTCGAATTGCATGGTTAATTCCTTAAAATCCATGAGAATGGGACCCAAAGTCCTTAGCCAGTCTGCACCCAACACAATGTCACAACCGCCCATGTCGATGGAAAGCATATGAGATTTCAGGTGATAGTCACCAATTTGGAGACACACATTTTGACAACGCCCTCCACATTTCATGGACCCACCATTGGCAATCATGATTTGGAAATTATTGACTGCACAGATATAGCAATTAGTTTCTTGGGCAATGCGACGATGAATACAATTATGGGTGCTTCCACTATCAATAAAAATGATGACCTTCCTATGCTTGATGTAGCCAATTAGCTTGAGGGTTTGGGGAGCAGAGAAGCCAGTGAGAGAATTTAGGGAAATGACTGGTTCGACCTCGGGAGGGTCCAAGGGAGGGGTTATGTCACTGGGTTTTGGTGACACCGACACAAGGGGAGCTTCAACATCCTCTTTTGAAACATCCTCCGAGATGGCCATAAAAATATTTTGTTCCTTACACTTGTGTCCTAGAAAATATTTGTCATCACAATTATAACAAAGGCCTTTGAGTTGGCGTTCAACCATTTCGGCCCTGGTCAATTTTTGGATCTTTAGTGGGGTAGAAGGAGGAGTGGGATTTACTGGTTTAGTGCGAGGAATAGAAGAGGGTTTCTGGTTTTAAGAAGAGACAACCTTTTGTGATTCCTTATCTCTTTTAGTAGCCTCCACCAAACTCTGAGGCCGAGCCATGAGGACATGGGCACGGATCTCATCATTGAGGCCATTGATAAAACATTCTCGGAAAAAAAGCATCATACATGCCCTCTATACGAAAATCCATTCGCTCAAAAGCAGCTATAAAGTCTTCCACTGTGCCAGGTTGTTTCAACTTTGTCAAACGGTCTAAATGGTCGGTGTCAGTGTCAAAGCGTTCATAAAGCTCTGCCACAAAGTGTGTCCAACCAACATACCCTTGACAAGCAATTTTTCTCCATTGCCACCATTGCCAACGTTCTTGATCTAGATGGAGAACACCATACCTGAGTTTGGCCAAGCCATCTATAATGTTGCACAAAGAGAAATAATGTTCCATTTGAGTTACCCAACCAGTGGGATCTGAGCCATAAAATTTGGTCACATCCACACGCGGAAGGCGTAGGTCACACTGAAAGTGATGGGGATGAAAATTATGGGAATGAGAGGAAGTTTAAGCTTCGATATGTAAAGGTGGGTCAGAGAAAGGGGGATCTGCAGGGATATGCAGCTTGGTGCAGATAATAGAAGCGACAGATTCAAGCTGGGTAGTAATGTCTTGTTTGAGGTCTTCTTTGATTTTTTCGATTTAGGCGATGATGGAGGAATTCATGTTTTTATTGATGGTGACAATATTGGCACTGAGCTGTCTCACTTCTTGTTGGGTCTCTGTGAAATTAGATTGCAAGGTATTGAAGCGAGCTTCCAAGTCTTGGCTATGGGTATGGGCCATGATGACGAGGGAACTGAAAAGGGGCAGGTGGGGTCAAAAAAATTGCTGAAAAATGATTGCTATGAATGTGATAAGGGAGAAGAGATAAATCCAATGGAATAGGTCTCAAATAATGGTGCAACAAAATCCACACCTTTTTTTTTTTTACACCTGCAGAGTTATACTCTGGTCTGAAGAATATTGCAGTGATGAAATGCCCAGATGCTTAATCAAGAATAGTGTAGTGATTTCGCAACTCGAACATAGTTGAGCGACAATAGATCTTGTCTAGGTTTTTTTTTTTGTTTCCATCCCCAAAGGTTAGGTGTTCAAGGGTTCTACAGAAAAGGGTTTTCCCTGTGCTATAACTCTCTGATATACATGCGGGGTCCAACAATAGTACTCGGCCAAATATCTCAGGGCACCAACTAAGGAGGCTAGACTGTGCCCTTATCCATACTACCCGACTACCCAGGTACTAGAGAGTATCTTCTCGAGTGTTGTTCTCGGTGACACTATAGCAATCAGGCGGCCGATCGGTTTCCCTAAAGAGGGCTTCAAGAAATCTAGGTCGATCCGTATACAGGTGTTGTCTGATGCGCTACCACTCGAAGGGGTACCAACAGGGGTTACAAGGGTGGCCAACATATGTGCGCTTAAGTACCACTTGTATTTATTCCATGTATGAATCCCCAAACACAAGTTTATGCGTGCAACGACAGATCTTTGTAGCTTAAAGAAGTCGGAATACGTCTCTACCCTGGAAAAAAAAATTACCCACAATTTTCTTCTGAGGAAAGTGCTCTGATACCACTTGTAATATTCCAGATATAAAAAGCATGCAGAACATAAATAAAATGCTAGAAATGGCAGATGAACAACAATATAACCAGAACAACACCACAATAATACCAAAATGATACCAGAATAACACTAGAAAAATCACTTTGATTACTGAGAGCAATGTTCACTTGCCTCTTCGAGGGGGCAACCTCCAACAGAGAAGAGCTCTATTACAATAATATCCAAGACAAAGTTCTCATACCCTCGACCCTATTTATACTAAATATGTCTATCAAAAGAACCATATAGAGGAACATCTTTATAGAAGCGGAAGCTTCTATTAGGTCTTCTTACATTCAAATTATTCTTCCTTATTTATAGGCCTTATTAATATTGACCTTTATTACATCAAAATATAATATTCTACCTGTGTGAGGGATTAGGTCCCTAACAGAGCTTGCTCAAGCAACATATTAATAGAATTGTTTGCTCTGTCGTTTTTTTTCCTCCAACATGGAGGGTTTCTTGGGCGTGCGAGAGCGATTATCCTCAAGAGAGACAAGCTCAATACCCAACTTTATATACGTAGACCTTGTTGGGTACATGCACTGAAAAAAAATGATCAAAAGCATCATGCTCTAATACCATTGATCTGGATTATTTTCGGCACGAAATGAGAGCAGATATATAATAAAGAAATATACAGATATATCTTAGATATCCAATAATATAAAAGAAATATATCAGAGATGCAACCATAAACACAGAGATACAGTAATACATAATTTCTATTAATGAGTGAAATGTACAAAACTATAAAAACACAGAGTGAAAGATTCGCTAGAATGGTGGCATCTCTAGAATGGTGGCAACTTATCTATAAGAAGAGATGTTATGACTACTCACATTCACGAGAAGATGAATATTACAATGAGGCTCCAAAGGCCTTTTTATCATAAATAAAATCCAAAACCCTAAGTTACACCAGAAGATGAAAAGCCAACAGTTTTGTGGACCCTGTTTTGGGTAGTTTGGTGTATCAACTTCCTGGGGGCGTAACTTTGGCATACAATATTCGTTTTAGGTGCATGATAGCTTGTTGGAAAGGTATCGACGAGGAGATTCATTTTGGGGGCTTAATCAGAGCCTACAAACACTATTGAGGTGCTCGATCGTGGAAAATATCCATTTAGGCCCTCAAAATGGCTCCGGAAGTTTAGGAACAGAAAAACTACTAAAAATAGTAAGTCGTCAAAACATTGTTTTGAGCCAGTTGGAATAGATGGGTGGCCACCGATATCCACCTATATCATGTCTTCTAAATTTGACATAGGCATGAAAAAAATTTGTATTTCTATCACCAGAAGTAAGCCAATTAACTCTGTTTTTTTGTCTCCAAGTCTCCTCTTGCTTTAACAAATTCAATTTCCTTTTCTCTTTCCCTGCAACCAGATTCCTATCATCTTCTCCCTCAAAACCCCCAGGAAAAGTAGAGTAAAGAAAATCCAAGTCTACTTCAAGCTGGACTAATTCCTCTTTTAATTTTAGCTTCTTCTTTTTCTCCCATTTTATGACCAAAGATTTCAAAAATTTTATCTTTTGAACTAGTTTATCCATTGGGGAAGAAAGCTCTAAATCCAAAAGCTTATGCCAGTTTGAACGCACTAGTAATACAAAATCAGGGTCTTTTAACCAAACTAAATTGAATTTAAAAGGGATCTTTTTCTTTTGTTTCTCTTGGTCCAATTGAAAGACCACATGCATATTATCTGATAACTTGACATTTACCACCCATGATCTATACCTAAGTCTTGATTCCAACAACTTTTCACTGATTAAAAAGCGATCCAACATTTTTGCAACAAAATCTTGTTTTCCTCTTTCATTCCTACAAGTCGACAATAGATTTACTGGTTCTACATCAATTAAACCTTCGTCCTATAACATAAGATTAAAGAAGGAAGCCAACGGATCACTTCTAGCAGAACTTCCCCAAACTTCCCTCGCAAATACTGTGAAATTCAAGTCTCCTCCCTAAATTAAATCAGACTCCTTTAGTATACCATCGCCCTTTACATTGTTCCAGAACAATTGTCTATCAACATATGGTTCATAACAATTTACTGACTTCAATTTCTTATTCAGCTTCTTTACGAATCCATCTAATAAGATTCTTGCAGGTGTCATAAAAGCAGTAAAATTAGATTTTTGGGGATTCCAAGTAGATAGTAGAGCCCCTGATAAACCCCTTGAATCCACCGCACAAAATTCCCACACAGGAAATTTTTTTGAAAACACCTCTCTCGCCTTGTTCCCGTCGACCATAGTTTCTTGAATCATAAATATATATGGTTTTACAAGATCAAACAGTCTTTTAAGGGCTAAAACTTTTGGAGCACCCCCAACTCTTCTAACATTTAGTGAGATCGCTATCATTTTTTTCCTCTTGCTAGGGATTTTTCTACTCTAAGTTCCCTTAGACCTTCCGAAACTTGCAAAACTATGTCTCCATTAATTCCTTTCTCCTTTACAATTTTCCTTGCACTTCATGTTTTAATTGGAGATAACTCTTTCTCTAAACCACCAAATACAATCCCTTTCGTATTCGAGGATTCCTTTTTATTCCTCCAACCACCAATTCCTTCAATGGAATCTTCATTTTTTAAATTAGGTAAGGAAACAAAACCAATCTCCCCCCCCCCGCCCCCTCTGAAAAAATCTGAGGAGGGGTTCGAATAAGTACTTCTTTATTCGATGGTAAAAAAACACTTATGATGGTTTCCTCTACAACCAAATTTACAGACTGCTCCAAAGAAAAAGAATCACCATTTTCATCCATAGAAACAAGTTCCTTAGAAAGAGTTAAAGAATCCTCTGCCTCCAAAAAAACCACCCCACAATGGCCTCTCAAATCTTTGACGGGCAACAAAGCTGCCTCCAATACAGAATCAAAGGGAAGATCCCCTCCCCCTGAAAATGAAGCCACTTTTCCTATCGTTCCCTCTGGCTCTGAGGCACCACAAGAGTTGTCCTTCCAAATATTTAAACCTTCTAACTCCAAAGACCGTATCCCTCCCGCAAAAGAAACCTCCCCTTCCAAGCCCACTCCCAAATTTCCTATAGGAAACCTTCCCTCCTTGGAACCCTCCTCCAGGCTCAACCCAACTCCCAAATCCCTCAAACAAAACAACCCTTCTTTTTCAACTTTTTCCAAACTATTATCAACAGAGAACTCTGGCCTAATACCACTATCCGAACAAAGACTCTGTAGAAACTCTAAATCTTTCAAATTTAAAGACGAAAAAAGTGTTGGGGAAGTTTTTTTCAACATACCTAGGAACAAAACAGAGTTCAAGGATCGGCCTTGTCTGTCCCCATCTAGAACATAAAACTATTTTTCAACATAGTTCCCCAAAGTCGCAGAGTGCTCAAACCAATCTTCGACGCATGTCGAACCACCATCGAATTGTTTTTTTGCTTTTCCTGGACATGCTTTCTTCAAATGTCCCAGTCAACTTTTACTTCGTAGTTTACACTCAGTAGAGCCTTCCCCGTCACTCTTAAGGTTGTTTCCATCTTCCTATTTCACTTTACAACCTTTGTGAGTTAGTTCTTAGTTGAATTACATATTTTTCACACTATGAAATATTAAACTTCAAGTAATTATACACTTTTATCCATTAAAATTGTCTATGTAATATTGATGTTTTCTTTTAATGTACTTTCATCATTTTTTCTTCCATTAACATTTTTTACATAATTTTCTTACACTTTTGTATTCATTAAACACCTTTCTTCAACTAAATTACACTTTTCGAACTATTTTCCAAATCTATATTTTTTTAACTCATTTTTATTTATTTTAACAAATATTATATCAATATCAATATTATTATATTGATATCAAAACTATTAACTAATGTTTTATACGTATCCAAAATCCAACGCACTTTAAAAAAAAATATTCACGTCATTCCAAGCAAAGAAAAGTAAAATTTCTATTTAAAAAAATGTAAATAATGGGGATTAAACACGTGTGTAGGCTCCACATTGACGTGATCTTCGGTAAGACCAAGTTGTCCGTCCATTCACCCAGAACGAATCCACCCCACCTCTCCAACTAACGGGCCGAATCATGGGACTATCAAAACGATTTAAAAAAAAGCATTGCCCAGATTTATGAAAGCATTACCCCTAACATGAACAAAGTCATACGCGGTCAATTAGAAAAAAAAAATCACCAAGGTTTCAATATTATGAAAAGCAATTTACCATTATATGCCACATGGTATTAGTTTGTAAATAAAGTATAATAGATTTTGAAAAAGTTTTATTAGTCTCTGTCATGGACGGAGAGTTTGTTTTTGATGTGATATTAATTTGTCTTTTTACCATAAATTTGTGTGTACAATGTAATGTTTAACATAGAAAACAAATATATATTTTTGGATATAATAAAAATATTTGTGTTTTTCATTTCTAATTAGTTGATAGAATTGAAGTGTTATTGCTCCCTTTACGTTTTTCAATATGTACAATTAATTACATAATCAATGAATTTCACCACTCACCACATCTAAATATAAAAAGTTATACCATGTATTTAATATTATGCATTATTATATTTATATTATATTTATTATCTAATATATTATTTATTATTATATTATGAATATTATAGTTCCATTCATCTTAAAGTTTATTATACATTTTAAATAACAAACAATCCTCAATTATTATTTTTTGACAAAAAAAAATTTATTTGTGCATTTAGTTATATTAAATTTTATTGTTTAACATGTATTTCCCAACTAACTCGGCAGAGACTAAGTTGCCATACAACCCTTGTTTATATATCTATTAAGTATAAAAATTTAACTAGATATAATATCATATTATTTGAAAAAAAAATAAACACAATAAAATTTGACATTCTCTTCATTTTTATTTTATTTTAAATCCAAGTGTTTCCAAAAGAAGCCCAAGGGTTTGGAAACTACATTTTAATTTTAAATGTTAAATACAATCATTTTACTTTAATATTTTAATAAACAAGAACTTTAAATTTATAATAATAATAATAATCTATGTATAAAGAAAGATGGTGAGTCATTGTTTTTTAAAAAGATGTAATTTAAAATAATAATATTTAATAGATTAAAAATAAATATCAAAAATTTGACTTCTTATTATTGTTTTATTTTTTCACTTAATTATATCGGTGGCAAAAAAAATTATTGTTTTATTTTTCAATTAATTATATAAATGATAAAATATTTATTTAAATTTTACCATATTTTTAAAATAAGTTTTTAATTTAAATACAGTTCACTATTATTTGTTTGATTAGATAAGAAAAAAGGTGATGCAATGAATTTTTTCCGTTGTTAAACTAGAAAAATATTTTTTTATTTAAAAATTCAAAAAATACAATGCATGAGTTTTGCAATGTTCAATATAATGATATAAAAGCACGTAATATATTTTTATTAGTTTTTTTTTAATATATAGTTTAGTAATTAAAAATAAAAATATATATCGTGAAATTTAATTGGTAAAACATTTCATCATATTTAAATAATATTTAAATTGATATAGTAAAAATAATTAACAGTAATAATTTAATAGAAATGATGATGATGATGATTAATGTTTACTAAGATCTAATCGGTTTATCGGACCTTAAGACTGTAAGTGATTACTTATTATTCTTTAGAATTTTGTTTTTGTGCTAGAAAAGCATTAAGAGAAGCTTTCCAAGATCACCATACTTTTGTTGAGTTAAGAGGTTAAGAAGGTTGGTAGTGTGATTAATATTTTGAAAATGAGATCTAATATGGATATAGGCTGGACAATCTAAGAGAAAGTGTTTTTCATCTTCAACCTTCTTAGAAAAAGTGTTTTTCATCTTCAACCTTCTTAGTATCACAAAGGTGACACACTCTTTCATCCCATGGCTTTTTAGGAATTGACCAACGCTCAGTTTCACTATGAAACTCGTATTTCATGTATAAATTTTCAAATTCCAAAAAAATAATTTCTTTTTATAAAAATAATTTCATATATAAATTTTCAAATTCAAAAAAAAAATAAAAATTAATGTATAAATTTTCAAATTTAAAATAACATTTTTTAGTTACTAATAATTTATATTTCAACTTCAAATTTTAATATTTATTCAATATATTTTTATAACATTGTAAAATACTTAATATAATAATTAAGTTTATTTTAAAACATATATTTTTATAACATTGTAAAATATTTAATATAATAATTAAATTAATTTTAAAACATGGTGATATGTTTGCTCTTGTTATTGTTTTAGAATATGAGTCTTTGGAGATAATAACATTTAACATAGTGATGAGTTCAACATAGAAGTAATATTTGAATTGGCATTTGTGTAAAACCTCATAACATGTATTTGGATAAATTTGCTTCTATAACTGACAAAATGTTGTAAGGAGTTTAATTTAATCTTTATGATGGGTTTCCTCAAACGCCAAATCAAAATCAAAATGATGAAAAAATTATATTATTCGATTTATTAATTGACTTTATTATGAATTGTTATTATTATAAACAATCACATTTTTCAAATATATAATAATGATATAAAAAAGAAAAAATATATCATAATATATAAAAAACAACATCAATTTATATATAAATTATATTTAAGATTTATAATTATATTAAAATATTATAAATAACAAAATTTTAAGAAACAAAAGTTTTATAACAACATAGTGTGAGTTTAACCCACCCAAAAACTTAATGGAGTAGGCTAACTTGAAAATATATTCACTTTTCAGGCAAAAAAATGGGATTTAGTCAGATTTTCATGGGGAGTCTAAGTTTTACATGGATCAAAGTTCCATGCATTTCATAACTTTACTCCAAGGGTTTTGCCCCATTTTAAACCAACTTAGATGCTCAGAAAAACGATGAGAGTTATCGATTGGCCAGAAATTTAAAATGAGACCGCCTGAGGACCTATCGGAAAGGTAATTCGGGAGGGAAGATTGCTCCCGAGTTAGCCCACTCCAAAACTTAATAATGAAAATCAATTAATTCGTCAAATTAATAATGAAAATCAATTAATCCATCGAATTAATATGAAAACCAATTAATTTGTCTAAGTTTTTCAATATCATGCACTTTAATGGTCATTTTGCTACCATATTTCTCAATCACTAAACTATAGGTGATGCATGCGTGCAGAAAAATTTATCTAGGTAACATTGAAAAAAGCAAGTCATGATATGACATGTTCTTTAATGTGGGCCTATAGTGAGGCAAGGTGGCAAGGGACGTGTTGACATAGTCACAAAGGAATCACAACTAAGACAAGCCTCAATCAGCCCACGTATTGCCAAATATCTCAAGGTTACTAACATTAATAAATGAACCCACTATGGGTGGCAATATTGGGGTTACTAGCCAATATTTTGATTGCAGTTGAGTTTCCCTCCATTTGGAAATTCCAAGGAAGAGAGGGCATCCCGCAAGGTTTTCCCCGAAATTTTTTTATCACCTAACTCACATAAATCCTCTCTATTCCATTGAAGGGATCAAGCATGGGATTCATGTGATCTCAAGAATGTAAGAGAATTTAATAATGCAAACCAATTAACTTGTCATTTTTTTTCAATGTCATGTAGCTTAATGGTCATTTCACTACCATATATCCCAATCAATAAAGTATAGGTAATGCATGTGTGCAAACCAGGTTATGCAAGTAACACTAAAATAAGAAAGCCACAATACATTATGTTCTGTCAATGTGAGCCTACGAGGAGGTAAGGTGGTGAGGGATGTGTTCACATAGTCGCTAAGGCATCACAACTAAGACAAATCTTGATCAATCCATATGCTGCCAAATACATCAAGGTTACTAACTTTAATAAATGAACCCACTAGGGGTGGTAGGTGTCGGGGGGGGTCATCTTTGACCCTAGATGAAATTAGGAAACAAATTTTGCATGGGGAATAACCAAGACCACTAACGATCAAGTTGAAGCTATTGCTCTTGGGAAAGAGGTATCAACTATGAAGCAAATGGGAGTTAAAAAGATAATAGTGGTTGGGGACTCCATGGGAATAATTCGTCGTATGGTCAACCAATCATTACCTCAAGATGCACAACTAGGGAGAATAATCTGCAAAGTCCAAAGGCTAGTGGAAGGATTTGAATTTGTAGAATTTTTCATGTTTTCTAAGGGCTCAATACCTTAAGGGAAAAAATGAATAATGAAGCTTGCAATATGCATCTATGGACAACAAGGAAAATGGGGAGGGAATTATCTAATTGTCATCTCCCATGATCATTAGATATGAGATTTGGATTTCCTTTGTGATTTCTCTCATGATTCTATCGCTAGGGTTGCTCCTCCCTAGAAGACATCATAAAAAAAAATTATTCCTAAAAATATTGTCATTCCACGCATATAGGGCTTCCAAAAATACACAAGGAAGGTTGTCCTCTAAGGCCAATTGTAAACACAATAAGTTCACCTTCGTATGGACTAGCAAAGCTACTCGCGGAAAAACTCAAACTTCTAGTTGGTCATACTCAGTCATTCTTCAAAGACTCCTCACATTTTATACAGAATATAAAATCCACAAAAGTCAAGGAAGCAAATATCTTTGTCAGTTTCAATGTTGTGTCTCTATACACAAAGATTTTGGTAAAAGATGCCATAAATGCAATAAAAAGACTCACAGACAATGAAACAACTAACCTGAGAGAAGTGTGCCTAAAATCTACATATTTCAGCTTTTGTGGTGACATATATGAACAAACAAATGATGTAGCCATGGGATCCCCGCTCTCTCTAGTTGCGGAAAACATTTTTATGGAATACTCTAAGGACATTCCCATCAATACTTCTCCATTGAAACCAGAACATTGGAGATGATTTGTGGATGACACCAATTTCATCTAGCCACACAAAAAATATAATTTGGAGGAGTTCCTAAAGCACATGAACAACCAATCGAAAGATATTAAATTTACAATGGAAATTGAAGATGACAAAAATATTCCCTTCTTGAATGTCTTTCTCACCAAGGAAAATGATGGAACACTTGTGCATCAAGTATATCGAAAAAAGACACACATTGATAAATATATTCAAGTGAACTCAGATCAGCATTGGGCTCAAAAGATTGGTGTTATAAATACATTGACAATTAGAGCCAAACGAATATATGGTGCAACACATCTAGATTGTGAATTAGAACATCTTGTTAAAGTCTTAAAAAAATGGCTACAAAGAAAAGATATTCATAAAAGCCATAGATAAATCCCAAACAAAAAGGCGGATATAGGGAAGAAATGCTGACATTTTAAAATCTATAAAACTACCCTATATACAAGGAAGAATAGACAGGATAGCCAACATCTTATGAAAGAGACAAATAAGGGTCATGTTCTGACCCTTGAATGCTTTGAGAAGAATGTTTGATTGTGCAAAAGATCAAACAGACCCAATGAAGAATAAAAATGTGCATTCCATCCCATGTGACTATGGAAAGGTATATATTGGTGAGACTAGTCGCTTTGTTCAAACAAGGTTAAAATATCATAATGTAGACATCATACATGGGCGAACAATGAAATCCGCATTTGCAGAGAACTATGTAGCCTCCAAACACCACATATAGCTAGAAATTGTGGAAGTCATCGTTAATATTGATCATTACACAAAAAGACAGGCCAGAGAAGCTATAGAAATTAAAAAACACCCAAATAATATCAATCGTGATGACAGATAGAAATAAAGTACATCTTGGGCACCTATTATCAACCGGATTAAAAATGCTATTAATTTATAAAATGTCTCACCATACAGTGATAACCTTTTTTAGGATGTAAAAAACATTATTAATTAATAAATTAGGGCTAACAGATTTAAGTGAGACCTATAAGATATATCCTCTTGAAGATGGGTTGCATTACTAAAACCATTGAGTTTAAAATAATATTACACAGAGTTTCCAAACAAATTGAAAAATATTTTTATTGATCTCCTTGATGGAAGAGTCGATTATGTTCAATTTTCTTTACTCATAAAAAGTAAAGTAACAATGAAAAAGAAGAGTATATTAAATAAAATATAGGCTCTCCCACACTAAAGCCATCTCTCCCACATGTGTCAAGTGAACCATACAAAAAAAGAAATCCAATAGAAAATTATCTCAATTATATTAAGATATATAATTTGTTTACAACTTTTCCTCCATATCTAGGCTCGGTACTGAAAGTACACTAACCAGAAACAGTTCAAAACATCAAAACATAACTAAAAGCCTATGAAAAGAGGCTTGTAACAGTTCAAAAAAGATCACCCAAAACTACTACAAAATCCAAAAAGACCATATCTGATACTGGAATGCTAAAAAACTGAAGCTCAAATACATATTGAAAAACCCAGATTCATAAATACTGAGATATATTTTGGGTCCCGCAGTGCCATTAGACCAGGGGTAAAAGATAATGCTTCCTTCTGGTTCTCCAAGTGCCTGTTTTGAAAGAAGATCTGCTTCCATGGTGAAGTTCCTGAAAATGTGTTCAAAACTGACAAAATTGAAGTGTTTGATCAAGTCCTTTATCCTTGCTTGCCATCCCTCGATTGCGCAAACCTAGAGCCTGCCTCTATTGGAAAACCAATCAATTACCACTTTTGAATCCCCCATGATTTGTAGACATTGTAGTGACATATATGATGCCATCCTGAGTGTAGCCCATGCACCCATAAGCTCTTCCTTTGTGTTGGTGCCTCTGCCACAATTGTAAACCCATCTTATGACTGAAAAATCTGTTAATTTTAATACTCCTCCCACTCCGCCTAGTATTCCATCAAGCTGGGCCGCTCCATCAAACCATGCAACTGTAACATTACTTTGTTGTGGAATCATGATATCTCTCGGGGGTCTATCCTTAATTGGAGCATCAATTCTAATATGGAGGGCCAAAGTCTTATAGATCACTGCATGTAGTGATGGAGTGGTTCCCCCGAATATGGCTTTGTTCCTTTCTATCTAGAAAAACCAACAAATATGAGTAGAAATCGCACATGGAACAGTCTTATCCTCAAACCAGTTCTTGAAGCATTCCGACAAGGAATTACCTTTCCAACTATTTTTAAATCCTTGATTTATAATCACTTTATCCCAAACTGACTTTGTAAAGGGACATTGGTGAAAGAGATTATATATGTTTTTTGAATCTTGATTGCAAAGGTAGCATCGAACAGGACCTTCCCATCCTCTGGATTGAAGGGTATCCAAAGTAAGATGTTTTCCTTCCACTGCCAGCCAGATAAATAGTTTAATTTTTAATTGAATGTTCCATTTCTAGATAGACCGCCTCCATGATCCAGATTATTTTCGGCACGAAATGAGAGCGGAGATATAATAAAAAAATGTACAAAGATATATCGGATATCCAATAATATAATAGAAATGTATCAGAGATGAAACCATAAATACAAAGATACAATAATACACAATTTTCTATTAATGAACGAGAATGTACAAAGACTGTAAAAATATAGAGTGAAAGACTCACTAGAATGGTGGCAGCTTATCTCTAAGAAGAGATGTGACAAATACTCGCATTCACAAGAAGAATATTTTACAATGAGGCTCCAAAGGCATTTTTATCATAAATAAAATCCAAAACCCTAACCTCGGAAGATGAAAAGCCAACAATTTTGTGGACCCCGTTTTGGGTAGTTTGGTGTATCAAATTCCCCGGGGCGTAACTTTGGCATACAATCTTCGTTTGGGGTGCACGATAGCTCGTTGGAAAGGTATCATCAAGGATATTCATTTAGGGGGATCAATGAGAGCCTTTGGTTATCATTGAGAAGCTCGATCCCAAAAAACCTTCATTTAGGACCTCAAAATGGCCCCGTAAATTAAAAACTGCTAAAAATAGTAAATTACCAAAATTGCCAAAAAATTGTTTTGAGCCAGTTGGAAAAGGTGGGTGGCCACTGATATCCACCTGGATCAATCCCCCTTCCTTAGGAAGCAATTTTATCCATTGCGTTGAGTGCTCGAGGGAGAGAGAAAAGTGTTTGTTGAATCTGCATCTTGATGAGCTACTTGCCTTGTTGGAGAAGTTGCGTTGCTTAGCTTGTTGAAGGTTGTCACGAACCTGTGGTTGGAAGGGTTGGACCTTTTTAACTAGTTTGGCTACATGAGATGCATGTGTGCAGAAGGAATCTTTACACTTTGTTAAAATCTTGTCGACCTGCTTCTGTTGGATAGAAGGTGCTTGGGCCGAGGCTGTAGTGGTTGCAGTATCCTTCTGTTCACCTTTTGAATAGATTGTGAAGAAGCTGAATTTTGTAGTTGGAACTACCTCTGGTATCCTGTAGAGATGACCCCCTAGAGAAACAATGGCATTACGGGGTTGAGACTCATAAACAACATGGCGCTTCCACATATATGGTTGGCCTAAGAGAACATCACAAACATCCAGTGGGGCAACATCACATAATACCTCATCCTTGAAGGGTTGGATGTCGTATGACAATCGACACTGTTGGCTGACATGGAGATCTCGTCCCTAACTAAGCCACCCGATGTTGTATGGTTGCGGGTGTGGTGTTGTTGACAATCCCAACTGTTTGATGACCTCTGCTGACATGAGGTTCTTTTGGCTTCTGCTATAAACAATAAAATGCAGTGGGGTCCCCTTCACCCACATCTGTGAATGAAAAAGACACTCCCCCTCTTCAGGATCTATTGGTTATTTTGGTTGAATTATTGCGGTCGTGACAATAGCAGTGGGATCTGCATCAATGATATGTTTTTTACTAGTATTTTCATAATCAGATTCTGAATCAAAGTTTGGCTCCTTGTCTTTGATCTCATCCACCAATGACTGTTTTGAGCGACATTCATCGGTGTTGTGCCAGGGGCTTTTGTGGAAATCGCACCATTTTCCGGTGTCCTTATTTGTCTTCTCGTGACCCTTCTTTTCCTATGGCTTGCACTGGTTTTCAAGAGAGTGTTTGTTAGGGTCGTATTTATCATACTTTGGTTGTTGTAGATTTGCAGACCCAAACTCCTGTTTGTTCTGGTACTTAAATTTCTGCTCGATTTTAACAACATATCGATAAGCAACACTGAGTGATGAGATGTCCAGGAAATCCATTTTAGTTTGGATGTATATGTGTAGAGCCCCATGGTATTTCAGAACCAAATGTCATTCAAAATATTTGATACCCAACTTGGTGTGCAAGGTATGGAAGGTATTGGTGAACTCCATAACTATTTGGCCCCTCTCTTGCTGCAGTGTAGTCCATCTCATGTATTGGTCCTCATAGTTTCCAACAGGGTAATACTGCTCCTTTACCGCATCCATAAAAAAATCCCAAGTGGGCTCGACCCCATATATTCTAGACTCCTTTGTGGAAATTTGATCCCAGTAAGTTTCCCACCAATGTTTGACATGGGGGAGAGCTTTAAGAAGTGTGAAGGTGATCTTTTTCCTATCGGAAAAATGGTGAACATAGAAATAACATTCTAACAAATTTAACCATTTGTCTAAGGAATCTGCATCTATTTGACCTTCAAATATGGGAATATCAAAATTAACCTGTACCTTGAAATGAGAGGTGCTTCCAAAGTGGTTGTTTAATGAAGATGTGCCTGTTGTTATCGGTAGATGTTGAAGGATGTGGGGGAAATTCTCCATCATTTTATCCCTCTGTCATGTGAGAGCTTGCTCAAGCAACAGATTGATAGAATCGTCTGCTCCGTCATTTTTATTTTCTTCCACCATGGAGGGTTTATTGGGCGTGCGAAAGAGATTGCATTCAAGAGAGACAAGCTCGAGACCCAACTTGCTATACTCAGACCTCGTCGGGGACATGCATTGAAAAAAATGATTAAGAGCAGCCTGCTCTGATACCACTGATCCAGATTATTTTTGGCACGAAATGATAGCAGAGATATAATAAAGAAATGTACAGAGATATATCAGATATCCAATAATATAACAGAAATGTATCAGAGATGCAACCATAAACACAAAGATACAATAATACACAATTTTCTATTAATGAGCGAAAATGTACAAATTTCCGTGAAAATGTAATACACAATTTTTTGAAATGTTCCCATTCTATGGCCAGGTCACCTGTAAAGCCCAAATCATTACGGTTATGCCAAGAAGAGGATGAATGATTTTTGTCATAATGCTTCATATCCTATGCAATTGTGCAAATGTTCTGACGATGAAGAGCAGATATAAGATTAATTGAGAGGAGTGAATTTTCCCCTATCCCAAGAATCCTATCTTTTCCAAGAGCAGTGAGTTTACCCGATCCCAGGTTCCAACTTAACCAGTGGGTGATTAAGTGAACCGATTTTAATAGACCACCCCAAATTATTGAAGTCACCTTTTGTTGGAATGTAAGAGATATGAACCAATTTTTAATTGTTGTGTGAGGGAGATACTTGTCCTTTAATACTCGATGCCATATACCAGTACTTGATAAAACCCTCCAAAGTGTGTTCTCAACCAATGCTTGTTTAAAGTCATAGATATTTCGTAGACCCCAACCACCAAATAGATTTGGTAAAGATCTATGTTCCTACTTGCATAGATAGTAGTGATTGGAATCATTGTTTCCTTTCCAAAGGAAATTGACCATTAATTTCCTCATAGTATTTAAGACAGAGCATGGAATAATCGCCAAAGACAACTAGTAAACAAGATAGCTTTCTAAAACAAATTTTAATAAAGTGAGCTGACCTCCCAACGACAACCATCTATAACACCGATTATCTATCTTTTTTTCCATTCTTTTTATCAACCAGATCCAGTCATCAACTCGTTGTGGACCAGTCTTGAGATAAAAGCCGAGATATTTGAAACCCGATGCAAGATCAGAGAATTTATAAGGAAACAAGGATTTGAAAGGAGATAAATCTTGTTCCGATAATCCTACTTGAAGAATGGTGGATTTTGTTGCATTTACCTATAAGCTTGAAGATGAACAGAAGGACTTTAATATCTTATCTATCTCCCATCATTCCTGCATAGTAGCCTTAGTCATAATAATCACATCATCAACAAATAAAATATGGAGAATATTTATGGTTCTAGAAACATTGATACCCGCTAGCTTCCCTTCTCTTTGACTTTCCTTTAACAACAAGCTTAATCCTTCCATAACTAGGATGAATAGTAAGGGGGATAAAGGGAATCCTTTCCTTAATCCTCTTCCACTTTTAAATAAATATGTGGCCTCTCCATTTATCAAAACTACAAAGGATGTGGAAACAATGCAACTCATCATCTAATCTGTCACCCTTAAACCCGAGCCTATTTGTTGTAGATTCATCCTTAATAGGTCCCAATTTATACAATCATAGGATTTTTGAAGATCCAGTTTTAAGACTAAGTATTTTAACTTCTTTTTTTTAATGCTGTGAAGGCACTCGTGTACTTTTCCTATAGCATCCTGAAGCTGTCTTCCTTGTAAAAATCCCAGCTGCTCCTTAGATAGTGATTTGGACAAGATCGACTTTATCCGATTTGCTATAATTTTATAAATGATTTTATAACAGAGGTTGCAAAGAGAGATCGGTCTATAATTCCCAAAGGTAAGAGGCTTGTTCACTTTTGGAATTAAGGCAATGAACGTCAAGTTTAAACCACCTGAAATGTAGCCTTTTAATCTTGATTCTTCAACCGTGTTGAGGAGATCCCCCCCTACTAGATTAAAGAAGTGTAAAAAAAAATCAACAGTCCAGTCGTCTGGCCCTAGACTCTTATCAACTTTGAATTTTGATAAAACATCTCTTAATTCCACCAATTGAATCGGTGAAATACATGGCATCGACTTCAACATCTGTTATCATTCTGGAGAACTTAGCCACCACTCTAACTTGTTCGATTATAGAAGGATCAACTTGCTCTTTGAAGAAATTTGTAAAATGTTTGACAGCTTTAGCTTTTATGTTTTTCTGACCAGAGTGTAAATTCCCCTCTTCATCCATAATCTCCTAGACAAACTTGCGATTTATCCTGAAATTTGCAAAATTATGAAAACAAATTGTGTTTTGATCGCCGCTACGAATCCATATTTTCCGATTATGTTGACGCCAGAGTTCTTCGCTATCATTAATCAACTTGTTCCTTTCTTGTTCTAGATTTTTTAATAATGATTCTTCCTCTTGTGTACTTACTCCATCCAGAGTGTTTTGTAACAGAGAATTTATATCATTCTCCAAGTTCCTGATATAAGCATTTGCCTCTTGATTACAAAGCTTTTTACATTGTTTAGTGCAGTCCTTAAGATCCTTTAGCTTCCATATTAGTATTTTCTATTTTCCATCCTCTTCGAGATATTTTGGATCATTCCATAAATTTTGAACCATCACCACAAAACCCTGTTCCAATAGCCATTGTGGATTTAGCTTGAATGGATAGGCTTTATAAATAGGAGGCAATTCCAGCTGGAGAAGAATCATGGTGTGATCTAAAATAAAAGGGTATTCCACCCATGATCTGTAGATGTCGACCACTGATAGAACTTCTTCTGAAATGAAGACTTTTTCCAGTCTTTTGGCGATCAAGTCAGCTCCGAAGTGATCATTTGGCCAAGTAGGGACAACCTTCCCTAGAACAATGTCTATAAGATTTTGCGATCAAAAGAAAGTTTTAAAGAAATCGAAAAATTGTCCCAATGATGATTTTCCTCTCCAAATCTCGCCCAAGGAAAGGGTCAATTTGAGATCCCCCGCGATAACAATATTTTTTTGAGCTAGCAAACCAGAGTCTACCACTTGCATCCAAATTTTTTTTCACTCCAAACAGGGACCATAGACGTTTAGAAATGAAATATCCCTTTTGCTTTCTAAACAGATCCCAGTCAATAAGATCCCACCACAGGTAAGAAACAGGACTAGATCAAACACATTTGGATCGCATGTAACCAACATTCCACCAGAAGTTCCACCTGAATTGACAGCACAACTAAACCAATTCGGCCGTAAAGTATTCATAAAATTTCTAGCTTTTTCAGAATGAACCAAAGTTTACTGAAAGAAAACAATATCGGGACTTGTTTTATCAAGAACACGACCAGAGGCCAATTTAAGGGTTACTCTAGTCCCTCTGAGTTTGAGAGATAGCATAATCATTACTTTTCCCATGCTAGGGCTTTAACTGCTCTAAGTGCCCCACCATCAGTGGTTGAAGGACTATTTGAATCTAAAGAAGATAAGGTTGCAAACTTTTTGCGAGCACTCCTAGTTTTTATCGGAGAGTGTTCTATACCCAGTCCCCGAGACTAGGCATATTCCTTCTCTGCCCCAATAGCAAGTGGGCGCAACATACTAGCCTCCCTGTCAACAGTAGTAGGGTTTAATACAGACTTGCCAAGGTAAACAGGTAATTTGACAGTGGAATATCGATCCCGGATAAATGGTAATAAAGATTCAAGGACAACAATAAGAGAGGTTTCATCATCCTACGGTTCCCAATATCCAGGTGGAGAAGTGGAATCTCCAACCTGAGGAAACTAGGACCCATTAGTATGTTCTGACAAGGTAGTAACAATATTTTCAATAGTGTGAGCTTGCGGTATAATTCTAGCACTAGACTCAACCAAGGTACAAGGAATAGTAGGAGGATCCACCCTCAGGGAACCGACCGATAAGGTAGTCAATACTTCCTGACACCCAGTAAACTCACTAGAAGGAACATAACCACCCCCAAAATACAAAAGGAGACTTCTTAGCGTTAGACGTGTAAGTTTAAGCCACTCCGAGGAGTTTATAGCTTCACGTTCCCAAAAATACAACAGAGAAAAGAGAGTAGGACAAAAGGATTTTAACTTACCTACCAATGAACCGAATGATTCTGATGAGTTGATATCTTCATGTGCCAGTTGTATGGGTCCTTTTTCGTAGAAGTCGATGTTTGGGAGGGAATCTTGAGAGCCAGTCAAATGATCTGGGCCTTCTGGTTCACCAACGCCCTCATCAAAGCCTTTGTAATCTCGCCGCAAGTGGCTAGTGCTTCGATAGATGCTACATCTAAAGGGAACGCCTAAGTAGTCTTGTCGTTGAAGAGTGCGTCGACCCCTCCATTCAATTTCTAAGTTTTCTGGAAGCCCGAGATGGATATCTATTTCAACCATGACTCAACCAATCTTCCTTGATTCAGCAGAAAGAGAAGCTTTATCAACCGTAATAAAAAATCCAAGAGAATTCCCAATGGCCTGTAACTCCCCTTCGTTCCAAAAGTGTAACGGTATACCTGGTAAGAGTACCCATAAGTATTTGAGAGAAAAGTACTTGGTAACTAGATCAAAGGCCACCTGCCACCTCTTTAACATGATGTTGTTGCCTCCATTAAGCCATCTTTTCTCCAGTAAAAGAGAAACATTTTCCAGAGATCTACAGAGGAAACTAACCAGCCATTGGAAAGGTAAATAATCTCAGGGGTGTAACCTAACAGTGGAAACCAAACCTTTTCCAGCCATACTGGAATAGTTTCCTTGCGTAAGTTCCCATATGAAAACCTCCCAACCAATCCGCATAATGTCATTCTACACGTCTCCTCCAGCCCAATGTTTGAACCTAGGACCAACCATTTCAAAACCTTATTGGAATTCCATTTTCCGCGGTATTTTCGTGTGGTAGTGCGGTGCTATCAACCTTTCTATGATAAACAAAGAAGCCACCTCCCCTGTCTACGAAACTCGGGCTACCCCCAGTGGTATGGTGTTGCACCTCCGGTAATGAGTCTCTTAAACTAGGAAGGGAGTATAAGAAAGTGGGAAAAATTCCAAAACCATCACTGAGGGGATGAGCAAGAAGAGTGGATGGTTCTGAGTAAGATGGATTAATGTTATGTGATAGCTTCCCCAGGATATCAATATTTTTGAAAATACCGACCTCCTGCCAAAGTCCTTCATCTACTTCACCCATTAACACTCAGACGACATCATTAATAGCTTCCAGTCGTGAAGGGGCCATTTAGTAGCCACCTGTGATCCACTTGTAGTAAATCTCAATAACCAAGAGGCACCACTACCCAAAGGCCTATGGAAAATAAATGTTAATAAGGTAGGTCACATAAATGACATTAAAGCAATAAGTCCAAATGTAGTCTCCATTAAAGTTCTAATCTCGGTAATAGGTAAGCTCCTAGTTCCAGGACAAGTGAAACACAGATACTGAGAAGGGTAATAAAGAAGGTATTAATGTGAAATGACAAGTTCCATTGACACCACCCAAACTAACTTCCTACTAACCGAGGGACTCTGTTAAGGAAAAACAACTCAGCTAAAGGACTGAAAAAACTGACGATCCAAGCTACTGCATGCAGGAGTAATCTAAAGTCTAAAAACAAACACATAAAGCAAAAGGTGCTAAGGAAAAGTCCCCCCTTAAACCTAACTCCATTGCTAGGGAACCTTTGAATCAGGAAGTCGTCCCTGGTGTCAATCAAAGCTTCCTGCCACAAACCATATTAAAAATATCAATCCCTGGTTCGTCGTCCATTTTCTCCCTCTTTGCAAGTTTGGAAGACTTCATGACGACCATACAAGAAAACTCGGTTAAAATACTCTTTACCAAAGTGTTCCAATCTTAGGGTCGAAAACTATGGAAATACATCATTACAATATAAATTGTAATTAAAGGTAATCAAACATTGGAGAAGACAAACAACCGCCTATAAATTAAATCTTCAAAGGATGGACTTGAGAACAAAAGTAAAACATTTTTCTTCGTGAGTCCTTCCCTCCTGCGTTGAAATTTGTGAACCTTCTTACTCTTCAAATTAATTATTTTTTGACGTTACCTTTTGGATTTCTATGCTACCTAGTTTCAAAATGTTTTATACATAGATAATAATAATAAAAATCTATTTTTAAGGTCACGGCCAAACCAAACACCAAATTGGTTTATGAGACTTCCTCTGCCCAAGATTTGACTATTAAAAAATAATAATAATAAAATTTTATTTTAATTGTAAATAAATATTAGGTTATAACTAAATAAATAATTATGAAAGATTTTTATAAACATTTAGTTTATTTTTACTGATAATGATGGTTATTAACTTCCACTCATATCAATAATTACTTGGTTTGCTTAAAATTCTATTTATGTACTCAAAAAGTTTTAAAAAAACATGCCTAAAATCATCACAATTTTAATGAATTAAATGGTTAGAAAGGTTGAGATTGTAACAAATATTTTGAAATTAAGATGCAATATGGATGTGGATGTGTGTATGACATTTTAAGAGAAAGTGATTTTCATCTTCAACCTTCATAATGTCATGAAGATGACAAGTTCTTTCGACCCATGTCATTTTAGGAATTGTCTCTTTCACTATGGAGCTCATGAGAATTTGTTATTATTTAAGAATGTTGATATTCTTCTTTATGCTCGTTAAAATAAAGACAAACTTTTGATCTTCTAGATTAGGGTTGCTCACCTCCTTAAATTTAGATGTAATAATATTTTTAACATTATTGTTATTCTGCAAAATGACCTCTTCCTCGATACCCCAATGATTCGGCCAAGATTTGGCATCTTTATGCCAACCTCGCTTGATTTTTGTTGGAGTTTGAAGCAACCTTAGGAAGTCTCTTGTCTTCCATGTTGTTTAACTTGTTATTCTAGGTTAAGTACCAA
>ML783886.1:998729-1016095 GCA_009831015.1 Picea engelmannii | reverse complement strand
TTATTTATATAAAAAAAAAAATTGTTGTTTAAACAAGATTTAAGATTTAATTCAAAGTAATGATATTTAATAAATTTGACATAACTTCTACAATTTTGTTTTTAATTTTTCTAAATAAATTTATAAGTTTCTAAACAATTTATTATTAAATTGTTTTTCCAAAATTTAAATATTATTTAATTATTCAAGAAGAAACTCATGCGATGTCTTTCTAACTTTTGACTTTTATAAAAAGTAAAGAAATTGTTTTTTAAAAGAGGATTTAATTTAAATTAATATTATTTGATGGATTTAAGATAAATTAAGTTTCTTCTTTTTTTTTTCATAAAAAATTTGGGGAATTTTTTCTTTAAAATGGTGTGGTCAAGATAACTGAATTTACAAAATATAAAATTTTAAGGTTCCGGAGATCGCCAAATCGTAAGACTAGTTCAACGATTACAAAAATTATGTCTCGATCTTTAGGGAGTATCCAAAAAAATATGTTATTGTTAATCTGATAGGTATATTGTCGGTAAAAAATATCGTTAATACATAATCATAGACAAAACATGTCAACTACTACATTTTGGAAGTAAATCAACTACGAGGTTCTTGCTTGATGGCTTGAATTTCTTATCTGTCCCATTGTGCTTCAACTACTTCATTGAGGTCAGGGATTGGGCCCACTGAGGCTTTTAAATCATTCCTTGGCACGTTCCCATTATTGGCTAGGGTGGACGACTACCCTTGATTTTTCTCGCATTGTTCGAAACGATAGTGAAGATCTTCAATTTGGCTTCGTTGAGCATACACTTCGTCTTGTAGCTGCCCGATGAGATGTCAATGTTGAGACAAGGTTTCTAACTCAAAGGAGAGCGTGGAGTTGATGGCTCCAAAATTTAATTTTTAACCTTTGACATTATGTGCACTCGTATTCAAGATGTCACTGCCCTTTCTTTGCTTTTCTCTCTTTTATGTCCATGATTCTTTGAAAGAACTAGACTATACAATGCCTTGATTTTGGAAGGGAATTTCCAAGAGCCAGGGAGAGGGGGGTTGTTTTGGCTGAGAGGTTGATCCACACTTGTTTAGCGTTAAAACGAGGGGCAACAGAGGGATAACAATGAATCCGGGCTAGGTTGGAAATCCCACCCGGAATAAGGGAAACACTCAAATCACAAAGCTCAAGAAGAAAGTTAGAGAGGAACCATACAAACCATTTAGAGGAAGAAGTGCAGGCCAAATGCAAGAGGCATCAGGCTTTAAATTTTTTTCTAGGATGCCACCTTCCATAATCTGCCATGATGTTGATGCAGGCCCTATGGTAATTCAAACACGAGAGGAAAGGAAAGAGGTGTAGATATAAGGAATTAGAGAGTACCATGTCTGAATGAAAACCCCCCTGCCAAACATTTTCGAAGGGTGGCGAAGAAATTGAATTGACACCTACTGAGCTCACAATCCTCATCCAACCAGTTCCTTTTGGACACTCATTCATTGCACTTGAATCCTTCCCTTAGAGACACATGCGAACCCCTGTGTAAGGAGTACCACCTCCCTTCCTCGTGATGGCTCGATAATACTTCTTACAGGCAGCGCAATATATCGTCTGCCTTAAAAGACCTTGCCCTTATGTCCACATCCTCGAACATGAGAGCATGCGTCGTGCATGCCTGCCACGTGTCGCCCCCCATACAATATGGGCCCCGGGATTCTCACTGTGACTTGAATTCATGGCAAGGGGGTTGTGCAGTCACATCCATTAACCCCCAAGTGACCTAGGGCCTTACCAATGGCCTTATTGGTTATTTTATCTGCTTCTTCGTTATTGATTCAGAGAACGTGGAAATAGTTGATTTGCATGGTAGTTACGAGAAGGCGAATTCTAGCAATTAGGCTTCTTACACTCGTGTTAGGGGAAGAAGAGCCTAATATCATTGTCTTTAGTATTGTCTTTGAATCACCCACTACATTCAGAGTTTTTATTTGCTTTTGTTTTGCCAAGTGGATCCCTTGAAGGAGGGCATAAGCCTCTGCTTTATTATTTGTTTTCATCCCCAAATTACAGAAGTAGTCCAAGCCTTCGGGCCCAAAAAGACCCTCCCGACACCTGCCTCCCCTAAAATACCACAAGTTTGAATTATTGTTGTACTTTTGGAAACATAATTTTTATTTAGTGGCATTGATTATAAAAAAAAATTGCTTCAATTTTACTATGTTTACAAATTTATTATTAAAATGGTTTAGAAATTTCTCTTCATTTTGAGGAGGTAAATGGGTAGTTGTATTTTTGGAAACCTAACTAGTAGAGGACATCAAGTTAGGCTCAATAATATTTACAAAGGTGGTGGCACCGACGACACCACCACCTCTGATTATTGTTTTTCAATTTTTTATTTAGTTATAAGTATTATAAAAAAATTGTTTGGAATTTTATAATGTTTTAAACAAATTATTTTTAAAATGTATTTTTTAATTCAAATATCATTTACCTATTATTTAATAGACTAAGAAAATTATGTGATGTTTTTTCCATTTTCAAATCATAAAAAATATTATTTTTTTCATAAAAACATTTAAAAAAAAATATTGAGGGGAATTTTTATAATATTATTTTTTATTGATTTTTTTAAATATATAATTTGGTAATTTAAAAATTAAATATTATTGAATTGATATAATCAAAATAATTAATAATATTGTTTTAAATTTATGGAAATAAACTCTATGAAATATTTGGAACATCTAATTTTTGGAGTGGATGTTCCACTCATCATCAAGGATTGTTTAGTAATTTAAAAATTATATATTACAATTAATTATTATTAAATTGATATAGTCGAAATAATTAGTAATATTGTTTTAGAATTTTAGAAATAAATTGTGTTAAAAGAGTCCTTGATGATGGGTGGAGTGTCCACTCAAAACAATGGACTTTTCAAAAACTCCATACAACCACTTAAAAGTTGAACTTTTCAAAAACTCGATAAATAGTTTCTTTCTAAAATTATAAAACAACATTATAAAGAACTATAAAAATTTGCATACTCTAATAATTAGTAGTAATAATATAATAAGAATAATTTCATTTTAATATATAAATTTTCATATTCAAAATAATACTTTATTTATTAAATTAGTTTACTAATAAATTATATTTCAACTTCAAATTTTAATATTTACCCAATATACTTTTATAACATTATAATGATTAAATTTATTTTAACACATGCTTAATAATATTTTGCATTTAACAATATTATTTGGTAATAAATTTATTTTTACTTATTAAATATATATTTATTTTTAATTTTTAATTTATGTTTAGTTTTTCCAATCATCATATAGAATATTGTATTGTATTTAATATTAATAATATAGAAAAATTATAAAAAATTTGTACTTAAGAATATAAAATATTTAATATTTAAGGGTAGCAGGTGTACGGGGAGTCATATATGACACCGATGGAAATCAACTCTATGAGTATTCTTGGGGGCTCGAAAAAAATACCAACAACAAGAAGAAGTTCTAGCAATCTACATGAGTTTGCGTCTCACCCCAGCTGTCAAGATGGCTCAAGTTAGTGTCCTTGGTGACTCTGATTTAATTATAAAAGGGCTTAGGTGATTGAGTAAAAATGCTCTACCTAGTCTTAAGCAGATTTACCAATGCATCAGGGACATGGAAAACAAATTCAAGTCTGTGAGTTATTTCCACATTTCAAGAAGGCAAAATGGGAAGGCAGATACATTGGCTAAAGCAATGAAGCAATTAGCACAAGGAAAAAGTTGTGTTAACAAGGAGTATTCTCAAACTTATCTCCCTTAGGTTGCTCATGCAGTATATTAAAAATGGTTGGCTCTTCTCAGAGTGATGTCGATTCGAGGCATTAAATTTTGAATCAACAGATATGGGAGGGTATGTGACTTCACCTCCCATCTATAGCAAGAATGATCATGTCATCAATGCACTCAATATACTCAGTTGTCGCCCCATACTAGTGACATGATGCCCTCTGTTAACACGCCATATGTTATACCTTCCTCGCATGCAAGTACTTACCTCAACATTTTGTGAAATGACTGTCTCATGTGGAATTTTCCCATCACTGCAAGCTTGGCACTTTCTATTCATCCCCCTCGACCTTGTAGGTGTCTCCATCTACACAAGAGCCATAACACATCTTTTAATATCCACAATGCATTTACAAAGGGGGAATCATATCAGTTTAAGGCTACTTATACTATTCCAAATACATTCTCATTAGCCTCACTTGCATCATTTTATGAAGGCGGGGACGAGGATTTTAGTAACAAGGAGCAACACCAGTCTCTAGCATGCACAATTCTTCCCAAGATCGCATCAGCTTGCCTCATCGATCTCTAAAAAATGTGGCCTCATAGTAGATCCACATGCAACTGTACAGAGTGTAAATTGGCTTGTCTTCGGGATCAAATACAGACCCAACAATCAAATAGGGAGTCTCTACATGCCGCCAATGCCAAACTCGTTTGCAAGTTGTAGGAGCAGGAAATCAAGCGAGTCGAAGAATTAGTCATTTTTTTTAGAAAGGTGAATCGTCACACATCTTAGATTCAATCTCTTCATCGACATGCTTAGCATCATCCTCCTGGGTCTTAGTTTAACATAATTCAATGCCATCTACGGGGTGGGTGAAAATGCGAAGCTAGGAAACATTTTTTTGAGAATTAGGTGTTGTTGGGTTATAATTTCCAATTTCTGGGCCGAGAAAAAATTCAACATATTTTCTTGGCTGAGAGTTGTAATATCTCTCCAATTTTCTCAGTCGAGAATTATAAATTCCATTTTTTAGGTCAAAAAATTCTCGCTCGAGAAATTAGTAAAGTTCTCGATCGAGAGTTTCTGGTCAATGAATACAACAAGCATTTCTGCAATTTTTTGAAATTGGTCACTTTAGCAAGGTAGAAATCCTGGAAAATCTTAGAATTACCCATCGGAGTTTATACCAGTAGATTCAACATTGAATCTACTTTCTCATGGTATAAGAGTTTTTGAATTTCATTTGGGATTTCTATTTTTTACTATTTTTTTTCTAAGCTTTATCATTAGGAAATTTAGTCAGCTAAAAATCAGTCACAATGAAAATTTAATATCATCACAATGACAACACCAAAAAAATGTAAAACATCACAAGGATGTTCCTTGCACTGTCCTCTTCAAAAGGGTAGTTTTAGTTTGTTTGATAAGAGTTGCATTTGAAATAAAATGTGAGGACACCAACATGTGTCAATAAGGCACCAATTTTTAAACATATGCTATTTCGATAAATAATAAAAAATAGGGCTTAGGTTTGAAAGTCCTCAACATATAGTCCACTTCCAAGTACGATCTATGCATATTATGAGCATACATTTGGTTTACATAAAATGAATAACCATCTCTAAAACAAATGAGGGGCACACAGATCACTCATTATCCATACCTAAAATTTTAAAGTATATGTCGTTGGTGCCCCTAAAATGTTTCCTACTATATGTCCATAAAAAAATTTAAACAAAATATGAGTACGAAGCCCATACAATTCTCTAGAACTCTTGTGTTTACTTCAAGGTGAAATTCTTAAGGGAGATATGAGTTTGAAGGGGTTGAAGTTGAAAAACATAAAATTTTGTAGTTTTTTTGTCAAAAAAAGGGAAAAAAGTGTTTCCCAACTTCCTCCTCTAAAAAATGTGTTGTCGTAGTATATCCCCATGCGACTGTACAGAGTGTAAATTGGCTTGTCTTCGGGATCAAATGCAGACCCGACAATCAGATAGGGAGTCTTTGCATGCCTCCAATGCCAATCTCGTTCACCAGCTGTAGGAGCAGGAAATCAAGCAAGTCTAAGAACTAGCCATTTTTCTTAGAATGGTGAACCGTCATACATCTCAAATTCACTCTCTTCATCGACATGGTCAACATCATCCTCCAAGGGTCTTAGTTCAACAGAATTCAATGCCATCTACGGGGTCATTTTTCTCTTGTGAAGTTCAGCAACCAATTATGTAGAAGCTTGTGCGAGACACCCAGGCACCCACTTTAGACGAGGTAGACACATAATTGAAACTCTCCTAAATTAGCTTAATGCATTGTAAAATCACATTTTGGTATCCTCTTTCGTTTCCATATATACTAGGCAGGATTGCACTAGTTTTTTTTTTACTGAAGAAAAGTTATGATTCATCTACATAGATGTAAAACTACAACTCTGGTTGAGGCCTTTGGCCATCTTGAAATTTTTTACTATTTGGTTGTTTTTGCATATGCACAACCCAACTTTTAATAAAAAAAATTATACAGTTTTGTTAAAAAGAAAAATCAAATATATTATTTGTAATTTAATTTATTTAATAATGGGAAAAGTTAAAATTAATTTGAATTTATGGTAATCCTCATATTATGAATTTAAATTATATTTTATTAATTAAATGAAATAATAATTTTGTAAATACAAATTTACATAATTATTTCAAAATTATTTATTTTTATAATACATAAACTATACTTGGTGAATGAATCATGTGCGTCACGAGCCAGGCTGGTATGCCGCCAACCTCCCGTGTCTGGCCCGACATCAGGTTGGCGAGTGAATCCTACGCGACACGGTCGGTGTGCCGCCAACCTCCCATGTCTGGCCTGAATCCTACGTTTCTATATATATAGAAACGCCCAACTTTTAACATGTGATATCATTTTATTTTAATATATTTTTCATATTTCATGAAAAATAAAATCAAAACTCCCAAACAATCATTGAAAAGTAAAAGAGACTGAAAACTTGATTAGGACATTGCTTTTTTTTGGTCGACGTCTTTACTTTCAATGTTTGGTTGGTCAATGAGTGTTGATTTGTCACCGTATATTTGTCTTTGAAATCTAAAGACAAATAATATATGTTTTAGTTCGCTCTTATCTATTTCTTAATATGATAAGGTGTATCTTTCCACAACATTAAATCCATCACATAGTTGATACATAGATAAATATTCTATCGTCATATTGACACATGCACTATTTTATGTGTCACTTAATGAAAGTTTATTAAAGAATTTTAGACACCTTGTCTTTGTGAATCCTTACTTGAATTCATGTGTTAAGAGCATTGTAGATTCTTGTCAATATAGGAATTCACATCACATTCAGTTTATATACTTCATGTTTTTGAATCCCAAACTCACCATAATGCAATTTGCTTTGTTATCTTTTCCTTCAACACTTATCATAGTGTCATTTCATTTGTTATCTTCTTCTTGTTTCTACCAACATTGCCATCGATGTAATGATACTTTGCAAATATTTTGAGAATGCCCCATAATTCTCTTTACCCCTGCCTCATCCCAAGTCCAAGATCAAGGAGATGTATCATTTGCAACATTAATTCTTGGAACACCATTTTTGAACCTGGTTGGGATTCTTAAGAAAGTTAGGGAGAAGGTAACATAATTTTTATTGTCATCAAACTTGTCCATTAGGATTATTCTCTAACATCCCACTCTTTCATTCATTTTCACATGGTTTGATAGATAAAGTGAACAATCAATATCCTTAATAAAAATTAACATACTTGGTGATCTTGATGACTAATTTCATTTAGTTTTTTGTTTCTTTGGATCTTGGGAAGCTCCAAAACATAAAGATCTTAGCTTAAATAATAAACACATGCTAGATTGTCATGTTCCTAGTGGCCTATAATGTAAGTAGGGTCTCTTCATTGATTTTATAGTATGTTGATAGAATTATCACCCTTCAACAAAGGCCTCAAGATCTGCTACAATTTATTCTTCTTCATTTTAATGAGATCTAAAATTAACATGGCTCAAATTGTTAAGAAGGATACCTAGATGCATTGCTCATGCATCATATGGATTTGTATAGATTACATCCTTAGGCTTATATTGGTGTTCACAAAAAAGATTGATTTTGTGATTGTGCCTAAAGTTTTATATTGTGATTTTGAATTTGGGTGGGGAGAATAACAATCATCCTCCCAACCACTCAAGCTCAATCCATTTAACAACTTATATATCTGATTGTTCATTAAATTTTAACATTTTAAATAATTGGAAGGGCAATAATTTTTTTAACATATTTTTTTAAGTGTGTACCTAGTTTAATCTTGTCAATTAAAATACAATAAATTTTTCAACTTTTCAACATGAAAAAGTTGAATGAATATATACCCTTCAATTTGAAATTAAAAATATTCCTTCAAATTTAATAATTTATCTTGAATCAAACTAAATAATGTGAACTAAATAACCGAAATTAAAAATATTCCTTCAAATTTAATAATTTATCTTGAATCAAACTAAATAATGTGAACTAAATAACCACATTAGAACACGATCATAAGCAAACAAGTAATCAATTCATATGGGGCAACTAAAAAGCTCCAAAGTAATATATTTCCAAAGTAGTATGGTGCATTGGAATAATCAAAGTGAAAATCACAATCTCCAAATAATTGGGAATATCTCCTCATACATTGTGCTTGAGTTCGCATTGCACATACTGTACGCAAATATCGAGGTATTACAAATGGCAACGCTTAGGAGTGAGGTGTAAATTAGTGGAGTGAAAATGAGAAGTATGGATATTGACATAAAATGAGAAGTTTATGTCAATATTGGCGTAGCCTCCATACCTAACTATTGAAGTGAACGGTTCTTCCATTCAAGCTAACATTAAAAGGATGTGGTTTTTCCAATATTTCAAATTTATCAAAAATAAGTAACATTGTTGTAATTGAGAATATTTTAAAACAATTATATCGATTTTTTAAATGAAAATACATATTTTTATTTAAATTCTTTTTTCATAAAAAAAATAAAGATAGAAAATAGAAAATGTAAATGATATTTTTTAATAAAAGCTTTTGCAAAAATATTGTCAATTATATACCTGAGTGGATCTAATAGTTAAGAACATGTGTTTCCTCTTAAAAAATCACAGATTCAAATCCAAAGGGGGTAGAGTATGTATACCTTCAAAAACTTTAGAGGAGATCCTTGTCTCACAAACAAACCAATTTAATGTATTGACTTAACCGTGACCTTAAAAATAAATTATTATTATAATAATTTATAAAAATAACCATAAAAAAACACATAAAAAAGTTAATAATGTATTCTAACATATCAACTTATATCAAACATCTCGCATGCCTAGCCCTCATCCATCCAATCCATTGTATTGAGTAGCTCCTTTGGTAAAACAAAGTTGTCGTTCCAAACACAAATCCTTTTGGGGAAATTGGCTCTATTTACTTGTCAATATCAATATTTCGACTTTCTCCATTCCCTTTGTGAGAAATAGTTTGTGTGTAGTGATAGAAACATAATACTCTAATATCAATTATCAATTATTTAATTAGGAAGACTCATAACACATATATGATTTTTTATTTATCCATTGAAATATGGGCCCATGGTGAAAAAGTACAACCTTAGTAGAGTAATCAAACATATAAAGAGAAAATATGCTAAAAAGACCATGATCTCGCTTGGGTTGGATTGTGTCTAATAATGGTGGAGTACCAACCAATATTGTAGTGGATTCTCATTATGTACATGTTATAGTGCCACCTCATAGCCAACTTCATGTGACAACAAATAATTTATACTTCAATATGGCATAATCCATTATTACCAAGTGATCATTAAAAAAGTCAAAGATTACGAAAGGAATTGACCAAAATCACCATTTTAACTCAATATTATGAATTCACACCATGCTATGACAAGAGATTATGAATGATTTACCAGTTGCAACATACATGCATATAGTAATTCCAACTACAACTTCCAAAGAACATGATGTATGCCACAACATTCAAGATACAAATAATGACACAACATTCAAGATACAAATAACGAACAAGATGGATGCCACAATGTTCAAGGTGCAAGCAATGAACTTAGATACAAAGTTTATTCATTCAACTCAATGTGTATTCGAATCACTGATTCTATAAGACAAAAACAATTGTACTCTTAGTTGGTCCATTGATAATGGTACATAGTAAATGAGCTACAATAACATTTTAGAATATCTCTAGAGTTTCATCTTCTGTTTATAATGTATGTTTATGTTTTCACCCACGTCATCTAACTCTATAGCCTCAAGAGTTAGGTTAATCAATTAAAGCATATGCTCAGGGCATGTTGACGACGAAGAGGACTTAGGTCACAAATTCAAATATAACCAAGTCTTTTGGGGTTACTAGCAAATATTTTGATTGTAGTTGACTTTCCCTTTATTTGGAAATTCCAAGTAAGAGAGGGAATCCCACGAGGTTTCCCCCCCAAAAAATCATAACCTAAGTCACATAAATCCTCTCTATTACATTAAAGGGATCAAGCATGGGATTGGTGCAATCTCAAGCATGCAAGAGAATTTGATAATGCAAACCAATTAACTTTTTATAGTTTTTCAATGTCATGTAGCTTAATGGTCATTTCGCTACCATATATCCCAATCACTAAACTACATGTAATGTGTGTGTGCAAAGCAAGTTATGCAAATAACACTAAAATAAGAAAGCCACAATACATTATGTTCTTTCAATGTGCGCCTACGAGGAGGCAAGGTGGCGAGGGACGTGTTGACATAGTCACTAAGGCATCACAACTAAGACAAGCCTTGATCAACCCATATGTTTCCAAATACATCAAGGTTACTAATATTAATAAATGAACCCGCTAGGGGTCACAGGTGTCGGGGGGGTCATCATTGACCCTAGATGAAATCAGGAAACAAATTTTGCATGGGGAATAAGAAAGATCGTCAACAATCAAGCCAAAGCTCTAGCTCTTGGGAAAGGGGTATCAACTATGGAGAAAATGGAAGTCAAAAAGATAATAGTGGTTGGGGACTGCATGGGCATAATCCATCATATCGTCAACCAAGCATTACCTCGAGATGCAAAACTAGAAAGAATATTCTTCAAAGTTCGAAGGCTAGTGGAAGGCTTTGAATTTGTATAATTTTTTCATGTTTTGTGAGGGCTCAATACTTCAGGGGAAAAAATGAATAATGAAGCTTGCAATATGTATCTATGGACAATAAGGAAAAGGGGAGGAAGTATCTAACTGTCATCTTCTATGATAATTATTTCAAGCCATAAGCTACACCAAGTGACGCCACTACACACAATGGATGAGTGGCAATCTGAATACACAATGGTTATTGCAATATTAATTAGTTTGAACTATCGTGCAATGACATATCTCATCCTGCGAGGTGAATCCCATATGAACTCAATCATGGTGGGATAGATGGAAGTATGTGGTATAATGTTAATTCCATGGAGATTAATTTTGTTAGTCTCTTGCCTCCCTCCACCATCAAATTTAGAGAATTGGGAAGAGCCCCATGCTCTGTAATTTTATGTCAAATTGGAATCTATTTCTTTCGTTTGAAGTTGGGAATCTCTTGTAGATTTTGAAGTTGGGAATCTCGTGTAGCTTCACCAAGGTTGGAAGCAGTCTTCTCTATTTGCATCGACATTAGATCAAAAGAATGGCCAATCCACATGGTTATCTAAATAGGGGTGCCTTATGTGAAAACTCATGTATGCTACGTGTCATTAGTTTGCAAATGAAACATAATAGATTTTTAAAAACTTTATTTATATTTATTAAAAAAAAAAAACTTTAGGGATAAGAACCACATAATAGATTTTAAAAGCTTTATTTATATTTATTAAAAAAAAAATTTACTTAAAGATAAGAACGACATTTTATTTTTCATCTATTTTATTCTATACATGTTAAAAGAGATTCAAATTTTAGAAAAATCCATTTCTATTTTAAACAAGAGTTGCATGGCAACTTAGTCCTTACCGAACAAAGATGGATGAATATAATCTCCTATTAATAATTAGAAATGAATACATTTTAAATTTCAAGAAACCACACTGAAATCAAATGGAATCAAATGGGGTAGGAAGATTTCAATATTCATGATCATTATAAATTACCATATAATTAATATTCATGCAGGCAGCCAAATGATAACATATAACCTCACCGATTTCAAAAACTCACAAAGCATGCAACACCCATGGTAATATTTTGGCATCTACAAAAAGAATAAAAACAATTCCTTTCAACGTTGAAAAATCATTTTGTTAAAGAACATAGAATAAGTAATTTTAAATGCAAACTAAATCAATTTAATAGATTAACTCTATGCAGTCTTGTTTTTATAAAAATAAGGCAATTTATTAAAGGTTTTAATAAATTATGAAGTTTTTTTTATGAAGATGATTAAAGCGAAAGTTAACTTCTAAGTTTTTAATTAATTTTTAAATAATTTAAATTAGAATATAAAATTTAAATAAATTAACACAGTTATGTAAATCAAATCGTAATAAAAACAATGTTTATATTTAAAACTTCTACTAAATTATTAACAACCAAATAAAATATTATTACAAAACAAAAAATTGGGATAAAACAGTCATTTTTATAAAAGAAACGGAATCAAAATCTAACGGTAAACTTTATTGTTCAATAAACATTAAAATCATAGTACTACCATCACATTATAGGTATTACTTTCTAAAAACAAACTTTATTGTTAGTTATTTTTGGAGGCAAAACCATTTATACGTGCAACCTTGCTATATATCTCTTTGCTATAAATCTCTACAGACGGACACAACAGAGATTGAGTGGTGAAATATTACCCCTTTTAACTCTATTTTTAAACCCTGCCTCTCAATTCTATTTCGAAAACTATGGAAATACATCATTACAATATAAATTGTAATTAAAGGTATTCAAACATTGGAGAAGAAAAACAACCGCCTTGAAATTAAATCTTCAAAGGCCGGACTTGAGAAGAAAAGTAAAACATTTTGATTCGTGACTTTTTTTCTGGCGAGTTGAAATTTGCAAACTTTCTTATTCTTCAAATTAATTATATAATCTATGTTTAAATTCAAGGTTAAGCTAGATACCAAATTGGTGTATGAGATCTCCTTCATCTAAGGATTTGTTTGGTAAAATTAAATAAATATTAGTTATAACTAAATAAATAATTATGAAAGATTTTTATAAATATTTAGTTTATTTTTATTCATGATGATGGTTATTAACTTCCACTCATATCAATAATTATTTATTTTTACTAATAATGACGGTTATTAACTTTCATTCATATCAATAATTATTTATTGAATCTCAAAAAAATGTAACGAATTACTTGGTTTGCTTAAAATTCTATTTATGTACTCAAAAAGTATGCCTAAAATCATCACAATTTTGATGAGTTAAATGGTTAGAAAGGTTGAGATTGTAACACATATTTTGAAATTAAGATGTAATATGGATATGGATGTGTGCATGACATTCTGAGAGAAAGTGCTTTTCATCTTCAATCTTCATAATGTCATGAAGATGACAAGTTCTTTCGACCCACGTCATTTTAGGAATTGTCTCTTTCACTATGGAGTTCATGAGAGTTTGTTCTTATTTTAGCAATGTTGATATTCTTCTTTATGCTCGTTAAAATAAAGACAAACTTTTGATCTTCTAGATTAGGGTTGTTCACCTCCTTAAATTTAGATGTAATAATATTTTTAACATTATTGTTACTCTGCAGAATGACCTCTTCCTCGATACCCCAATGATTCAACCAAGATTTGACATCTTTATGCCAACCTCACTTGGGTTGCAGGTGATTTTCATTAGAGTTTGAAGCAACCTTAGGAAGTCTCTTGTCTTCCATGTTGTTTAACTTGTTCTTCTAGATTAAGTACCAAGTCATAACCAATGACCTTATAGACCATATGACTTAGCTTCTTTGGCAGGACCCCTGGTGAGTGACCTCTCATCTACTTATAGTGAGCGTGAGCATAACAACATTTCTTTCTAAAGCCATAATAGAGACAATATAAATAAAGAAAGGTGTTGAGTTGCAAGTAGGCTTGGGAATTACTCATTTGGAGTGAAATAACAAACTGCATGCATCCTCGTTCCACTTTTGATCTTCATGTGATGTTCTTTGTTCATAATAGAATATTTAGAAGGTTATTGGTTTTCAAAGAATATATTTGATTAATCGAACAATGGAATTCTTGGTTTAAGGAGATTGGAGTAAGTCGAGACAAATCAATAAAAACTTCCTTCCTCCACGAAATCATCATATCGCATGACCATTCCCCTTCAATCACTTCATAAGCAGGGATTCAAGGTACCATATTGATTTTTTCCCCTCAAAGATCTTAGGCTTCGAGGGGAAGAAATCAAAATGTCTTATTGAGCCATCTACAAATACTAGTAATAGTGGTGTTGTTGATTTTGTAGAAGGTGGCCACTCTACTTCTAGAATAGGAGGCTCGTCGACTGATCATCATGATTTTGAAAATAATAATATTGTTGGAAAAAGTTTTGTAGTTGTCAACTATTTCAAGTATCTTTGGCTCAAAAGGCTTGGGTTAGCTAGCACATAGGGATTATCTGCCAAATAGAAGTGTGAGGAATGATTCCCAAATCCAAGAACAAGCGTATGAGGTAGTCCAACTCAAGAATAAGCATACGCAATTTCCCAACCTAAGAACAATCTTAGTTGGATAATGGATTACCAACCCAAGAACTCTATCTATGTAGTGTACCTTTAGCTAGACCGAGGCTTATAATGCACAATATAGCAATCAGTATACACTTAAGCTTGATTATAAACGTAGGCAAGTATAACCACATGCATTTAACACAATTAAACACATTTAAATTACAGAGTGAAACATATCTGGTTACTGTTATAATTAAACATTCCATACCATTTAACAATAATTCATTTACACAGCGGAAAACATGATACATAGACAGCACAGTCATGCACAAGATGATTAAAGCATAATTCAAATACTTATCTTTTAACAGCTGTAGAAATCACCAACCAAGTGCAGGCCTTCCACGAACCTCCCAGCCTTAGACCACACTGTTCATCAGCTCAAGAGTGGGTCACCCCCGAGCTGGGACCGAGCTCCACCCCCAAGGCAAGGAATCCTAGGCTAGGCTGAGGTTACAGGGAAGGCAGCACAGAAATATCTGGAAGGATTCTTCCCAAAGATGCCATCTTACGCCCACTACTACTAGACCCTCATTCCCCACATGCTTGTTCTGCCCGGGAGTATACACCTTCACACGCACAGTCCATCGGTGCTAACCTCCCCCTTTGGGTCTCGACAACAGGCCGGATCAGGAAGTCTCAGAGCCCGTAGCTGGTGCTGGATATTCTCTGGAAGAAACACTTCCCAGCAAACTCTTTCACCTGGAAAGAGTTGCTCACAGACCTGACAACCTGCCTCTTCCAACATCCACCACCTCCCTCACCTGGAGAGAGGTCATACACAAGCTCAGCACAGGCTTACTCTGGCCAGTATGCTACGCGCAGACCAACACTGTGTGACCACCACAGACAATCGAGAATGCAGACTCGGGCTTTTTCCCCCACAGAGGGTGTACACGGGTTTGCAGAGACATACACAAGCTCTCTCGTTTCCCCCCCCCCCCTGGCCGAATCCTCGTTTCCCATCCGCCCTGCCCAGGATAGACTTACGCTCTGGTGTCGGGAATGCGTGGCAGACAATCCACGCAAGGGTCAACGCAGGTTCAGACGGTTCAGAAGATGTACGAGGGTGTTTCTGCAGGGGTCAGATCCGTTCCCTCCCGCAGTCCATGAGTCGGAATGGAGAAGAGAACCCCCAACACGGCTTATCACGGCTTTCTATTGCATGGTCAGGGTTGACACTTTTCGCCCATGCGACTGCATGCTTTCTGACAATGTGCGTGCCTCCCACCATTTGGAATCACATGTCCTTTAAAAGAACTTAGGTTAAAACATATAATGCACTTCTCTTTTGGAATAATATTAAAATATTATTCCCAAGGCTTAAGCCCTCTAGGCTCAACACTTAGCCCCTTTTTCCCACCTCCAGCCCCTAATTCCTTGCCCACTCTGTGGACGCTCAGTCCCCCATCACTCATTCATCGTGGTCGGTCTGCACCCGGTGGGTGTTTATATTTTATTGATGTGTTGAATACATACAGATACAAAATCCAGGCCCTTGGCCTTCAACCCTTAGGCTCCCTGGCCTAACAAACACATAAGCCTACCAGTTATACAAAACTTGGCTCACCAGCCTATAAAACATAATTACAATTCCTTTCAAACATGGTTTACAACGGGGCTCGGCCTTGGGGACACTACAATCCCCCTCCCCTTATTTTTGCATTGTCCTCAGTGCAGCTTTACACAACATCTGCATGCCTTTCAAAATTTTCAAAAAGATGCGGGTACTCTGCCCGCATAACCTCTTCATGCTCCCATGTCACATCCTCAGGACCGTACCAGGTCCACTGGACCTTTACAAGTTCTATAGATCGATTCTGGAGCTGTTTGCTTTTCTTGTCCAATATGCGTACAGGATGCACTTGCAGGACACCTTTTGGTTCCACCTGGATCAGAGTCCAATCGATAACATGATTAGTATCAGGTACATATTTCTTAAGCAGTGAAACATGAAATACATTATGTACAGTCATAGATGCAGGTAATGCAAGCATGTATGCAATCGACCCAATCCTTTCCAGGATCTCAAATGGCCCACAAATTCTTGCTACCAACTTGGCGCAACTTCCCAACTTCAGGGAACTCCTGTTAGTTTTCACTTTTAGGAAAACATGGTCACCCACTTCGAATTATCTATGGGTTCTATTACTATCAGCGTAACTTTTCTACCTGTCTTGGGCAGCTTTCAGATTCTGTTTGATTTTTATCATTTGATCTTCCATCTCTTTGAGTAGTTCAGGTCCAACTACTACTCTGTCAGCTGGATTATCCCAGCTCACTGGAGTGTTGCACTTTCTTCCATAAAGTGCTTCGAATGGGCTCATCTTCAGTGATGCATGATACCCATTGTTGTAGGCGAATTCTACCAAATGCAGGTAGTCTTCCCACCTTGATGGTTTATCCATCACATACATTCTCAACATGTCTTCTATTACTCGGTTTACTCTTTCTGTCTGTCCATCAGACTCGGGATGATATGTTATACTGAAGTTCAGATTCGTTCTGAATCCTTTGAACAGTCCTTTCCAGAAATTCGAAGTGAATTTTGGGTCCCTATCAGACACAATTGTTTTTGGAATTCCATGCAAGCATGCAACTTCTTTTAAAAAGATATCAGCAACATCTGCTGCTCTGTGTGTGGTTTTCAGTGGAATAAAATGGACAGCTTTAGTAAGCTTGTCCACCACCACCATGATTGAATCATGCTGCTTGCTTGTTCTGGGCAATCCTGTGATAAAATCCATTGTTACCACATCCCATTTCCACTCAGGAATAGGTAA
>ML783886.1:978907-996149 GCA_009831015.1 Picea engelmannii | reverse complement strand
TAGGACGTGGGCTAATGGACTTAACTTATGAAACAAGCAATTGAGGAGAGAAGGTAAAATGGTCGTGATATACTTTTCTTTTACATATTTAAAAATAAATAAAAAGGTGTCGATATTCATGCTTATTCATGTATACACGTAAAATTCTTTGGTAAGTGAAAAGGTGTTTCGAATGTTTTGGTAAGTGGAAAGGTGTTTCCCACACCACAAACACCACATATGTGTGTTTTTGAAACATGATACTTTCTATGTTCCAGATTCACAGATGTTTGGATATCCGCTACCTCTAGCACATCCAAAGACATTTTAGAGCACGAATCAGGAAAGCACATCTGGATATGGGAGTAAGCTCGTAACTTCTAACATTCCTGGATGTCTGGATGATGAATGCATTTTTCTGTAGTTTTAAAACATTATTCCATCTACATCTGGGCTCTATGTTAATATACACCTTATTCAAACTTCATGTATGTATAGATTCCAGATGCAATTTTGAAAATACATACATGCAAGTGAATTGAAGTTTGATCTAACCCTAAGCTTAAATTCAAAAGCAAGCGTCGTCAATTTTGGGATAAGTTACATGGATGGATTGGGTTCGATTACCATGGGAGCTGAAGGTGCTTTGGGCGGGAAGGTTTTTGAGCCTGGTTCTTCACTATTACCAGCTATGGCTAGTTTTTGCCTTGGGATTCGACTATGAATCTTACTTTACTAAAGTGTGTTTATTGTTTTTTTGCGTCGGTTGTGTCTCTGATATCTACAGTTTTTTAGAACCTTCTCTTCGAGCTCTGTCTCCCTATTCCCAAGTTTGTCGTTTTACATTGCTTGTTTTCTTATTACTGGCACCTTGACATGAGAGGGTTTGTCTCCTTGGGTCATAGACCCTTATGAGTTTTTTAACTTGGTACTATTTGCTTGTCAGTTTCTTTAGTGCTAGTGGTGGCTGGCTACGGGTGGGTCTAGATGGGTACTTTCTCCATTAACGAATTGGAAAGAAACGTCAAGACTCTTATGAGCCCAGAAGACAAGGTGACCGGGAGACAGGTGGGGTTATATGACAAAGTTGACGACTTGGGGAGTGGGCCATCTAGTATTTCAACTAATACAAGCAAGATGACCCCTTCTACCGGTTTACTCTATAGCCCTTCATCACTACCTCTGCTGAGATCCAAAACTTTGTCGCCTGTTCTCCCTCCTTCTGACGTCCCTTGGACAGGTCCTCAGTCGACTACTGCTCTCCCATGATTTTTAAACAAATCTTCTTCTCTGGGGGGGCACAGGAAACCATCTAATTTGATTCTGCCTACCATCTTTCGATGAAAGGTGTGGAAATCCAACAAAAAGGCTAAACAATTAGTGTTAGGAAATAATGTGGGTTTAGAAGATACTTGCAAGATGGCGCTCTGTGGACTCGTGGGTAGGATCTCTTATAGATATCTTAGTAAAGAACCTCTTGAGGTTTGGATCAAAAACCAGTGGTTACCTCTCATTGGTTACTCTCCTGAGGTTATCTATCTCACCAAAGGGTGGCTCGGGTTTATCTGCAATTCTTCGGCAGACGCTTCACTTTCACTAAGCTCGTTGTGGGTGTTTGGGGGAAGTAGTCTTATGCTAAAACAATGGAGGGTCGCATTTAACCTAGATACTGATTACTTCAAGTTTAGGCATCTCTGGGTTCTACTACCGGGCCTCCTGTTGTACCTCTAGAATGAAGGAGCCTTGCGAGCCATTGGTGATTCATTGGGTAAATTTATTGCTCTGGATTCCAAGTTACTTAATGCTCCTGTGCAGAAAATGGGCAGAGTTCTTGTTGAGATGGACATTTACTGTGGTTTTGTTGGCAGCGAATTCACATTTTTCCATTGTCTTATAAGCTGCCTACACCAATGTTTTGCGAACATCAATTTTTCGTCGCAATTTTCATATAAACGACATTTTTATTTTTGCGACATTTGCACATTTACCTTTGTTTTTGTTTTCACGACTGAAAGCGTGAAAACTTGGTCTTTCGAAGTCGCATTAAAATCATTGTTGAACTGTCGTTATCCTTCTTATCGACGTGCCTATTGAGCTTACTTTTCACTTATCATTACATAGTTGGTAAGATCTTTTGATTTGTATTTATGCTTCGATTGATTGTGACTTTGTCTCATTAAGTTTGTGATGCATTGGCAATTGGATTTGTATGTTCTTTAATTTGGTTTGATTTACCATTGGTTTCATAAAAATATATAGGTGTTATGGTTAAACCTTTGATGTATTTCATTTGATATCACACCTAGCTCAAAACTGCATTGGTGCATGGGTTAAACTCTTGACATGAATTGTTACAACACATTGCCACATGGTCAAAACATTGGTATTGGTTTCAATTTGTAGGTTGGTGTTTGAAAACTTTGGCATAACGTTGATTGTGCGTGTTGGTTCAACCATTGATTTCATTGGTTGGGAAAATGACTTGATTGTTGAACTATACAATAGTGGGTCGAACAACTATGAAAGCTGACGGTTGTACCTTGGCAATAATTATTATGCATGGCATAGATAAACTCCACCACCTTCGCACGATGGCATTTATGCCTATCCCGTATCCCTGTTTTACCTCTGTTAGTTCGGGTAACCCTTCGTGCACTCTGCTCCTGTGTGTGTTATGAACCAAACCCTGGGCTTACCATGTGCTCGGCTCCATGGCACCAATCGTGCGAATCGAGCCAAACGGCAACCAAGCCTTGCTATTATTTGACAATGCCCAGAAAGACTTGGAGGATAACGGATGGCTCACCTTTGTACAACGATTTGAGGGTTTTAATCTAGTTGTGGCACAACAATTCGCCTTGACTTTTGATGGTTGTAGAGCCAAGGTGGGCGACATACAGTTGGAAATCAATGAGGAATTTATCAGTTCTGCTACAGGCTTACCATCCTCGAGCCAGCGTTGGTTCAAAAATTCTAAGGTCGAGGAGGTGTCGTGGCCACTACTGTTCCTCTCGCGCAAAGTCACATCTTGTGACAGAGGTATGTCCATATCCTTGCTTAAACCACGATGGCATGACCTTTTGATAATAGTCAAGCAGTTCGTGACCTGTGAAGGTCGATACAGACTCGTTTTTCTCTACCACCTGCGTTTGTTAATGAATTTTATGGGATACTCGTTGAATATGCCCTTCTACTTCCAGTGTAGCCTATATAAAATGTCAAAAAGGTTTAAAAGGGAGAAGGCTGACAGTATCCCGTTCCACCATGGACTAATTAAACTTATCATTGTTCATTACTTAAGTCTCCACGGTGATAGTTGGCGAGATTTCATTGCTCGAAATGGTTTTGATGACACAAACCCTGTCCAGGTTGACAAGCCTGTGGTGAATGAAACCAAGGTTGGGCCACCCGTGCCCTTCCATATCCTATTGCCCTCTCCTAAGCCTTCGGTCGACCCTTCTATTGACTTACCAAACGTTGGAACTGAGAAGGCCGAGGCTATAAAGAGACCTGTGAGAAAAAAGGCTAAGGAAAACCCTACTGCTAATGCCAAAGCAAAAAAGAATGCCCGGCGTATCTCGAGAATGGCTAGGAATAAGCCTAAACCTTTTGTTGAGCAAAATCCCATTGTCCTTAGTGAGGATTCGGACTCTGACGTAGAATGTTTCCTAGCTAGTGAGTACCCTTACTCACAGGGCCTATCCCCCGAACCACCTTATGATTTCGTGACGAATCTTCCCCCTTGCCTAAGGAATAATCCTAGCTACCCTGGTATCAAACTGCCTAACGAAACCCTTGGCAATATAATCAAACCCTCACCTGCACTTTCGAAGCCCACACAGTCGTCATGTGACCAATGTGATTTGTGGTTGGAATGATACTACATCGACGTTCCCCTACTCCAATCAAAAATTCAATCACCGGAAAGTCAAGTTGCAGTGTTGACCATCCAAAGAGACAAACTCCAAGCAACTGATAAGAAGCAGAAGACAACTGGCTCCATCGTTTTCAAGAATGTTGAATTGGCCACAACCGTTATCAACTCCAAATTGTCATGATGAAGCCATCTGCTCGCCATACAGGTATGGATTTTGATATCGTTTTAGTTTTGTGAATGACCAGGATTAATATAGTGATTGGAATTTGGTCTTCGAATAACTCTGTTTATATTTTGAAATGGCTCTGCCATAATGTGTTCATCCTGTATATTTTTCGCTTTGCTAAAAATAAATGGAATTTCGTTTTTAGATACATGAGTTAATCATTCCCAGTTTAGCCATTGATAGATTTTTATTGGATTTGAATGGTTTTCGTTTGGATTTGATTTGTTCGTTTGTCTGATTGAATTAACGAAACTGATGGTTTGTTTTCAATTAAATTCCATTTGTATCTACTCTGAACAGGAAGTTTTTCATTCTCAATTTAGAATATGATCATGTTTGGATTTGATTTCATTATGGTTCATATGCTGTGATTGGCAAACGATTTCAATGAGTTTGGTTGTTACAATCTTGTAATATGTTGTGTCATGAGAACAGGAATACAACTCTGTTCGTTTTCAATTTGGAAAGAACTACTCTATTTCGTATGAAAACAATGCTCTCATTTAAGCCTGTGCAAATGCGCCCGAATCGTGGAATGGTTTTGATTCGTAATAACTATGTTAAAACCTTAACTGTTCGATTCTCTCTTATTCTGATTGGATTATCCCATATCTTGAGTTGGCAAGATTGTTTTATGAGTTGGATTCGGATTATAATTGCTGCTCTGTTTGATTTTAAATTTGCAAAACGAATTGGTTGACCTAGGTTATCTCTATAAAATCCGGTTATAAATCGTTTGAATGGAACGATTTTGATCAAAGTCAATCGATCTTGTTTGCTCAATTTGCAATAACAAACGATTGGATAATTCTTAAGAATTCTGTTACCAATTAATTGATCCTGTTATGATTTCATTTGAGTTGATTTTTGCACCAGTTTGAGTTAATCCACTCGTGGCATGAATCGTTTGCTATGACAATACGGTTATAACGATTTGAAAATGATCTTGTTTGGATTCGATCGTATCTCCTATTGATAAGGCAGCATAACGATTGCCTACGATTTATTTTGATTATATCAGTTTCAAATTGATATCAAACGATTTCACAACTGTTGATTATGATTCTGTTCATTCGATTTTGTGGTGACAAAAGAAACAGAGTACGTGTATCTCTATGATCATTTGATTGATCTTGATCCTGTTTGATTTCGAATGGTATAACCATTTCAATTTCAATGATTCGTTTTCAAATAGTTATTGGATGTTAATTGAATTTAATTCTTTAAAAATATTTTCAATCGATTTTAATGCTGATTCTATGTCTTATTTAGACCAGCTACAGAATCGCAAGATTCTGTAGCTAGTCTATAGAATTAGATTTTTATTATTTTATTAATAAAGGATCCTTCTAACTTGTCCATTTTTTAAACTTTTCAGGTAAATTCGAATTGCATGGGACATGTTGGACAGGCTAGGGGAATATTTGTGTATTTTAGTTTTATTGTAGGTTCCTAGTTTAGTTAAACTTGGGATATCTTTCCAGATTTATGTAAACAGTTTTGATAACTTCCATAGGGAGGTTTTACCCTGTGGAAAATCTATAAATACTTATTATTTTTTGTAATAAGGATCATCCTCACTTGTGGGAGAACTAGGCTATGGATTCCTAATACAAACTGAGACAGAAGTTGGTGTTCTGCTACAGCTTTCGCTTTCATAATATCAATCTTTTGTTTCATGTTTATGCTTATCAATTTGCATTTGATTAGTGACTACTTTAGCTATCATAGTCTTTTGCAGAATGATATGATTTAATTAATGTGATCCATGTCTAATTTCTTTCATTAATCTAAAATACAACAATTACTTTGGTCAGTTAATGAATGACAGATTTCTCTTCTTCATCAATTGAACTATTATGTATAAGTCTTTGCATACGAGTTTATCTAACTGTGGAGATTTATAAATCATATGATTGTTGTTATTTTTATGTCTTGTTTGTCCTGTAATCACACTTGAAGAGCACCGCAGCTATCGTTTATGAGAAGCTCTTGGATAACTCGGTGCGGGTTTCCTCCCTCCGATCAACGAAAATAATCATCATACACAGGGCAAATCTGGAGCATTTCTCCAGGTCAGTTTGTAATTTATTTTCATTAATTTCTTTAGTATACTATTAGTATTTTAGTTAGATATATTTGTAGTTTAGATTAGTGGTTTAGTTTAGTTAGTTTTCTGTTTTATTTCTTGTTCATAAAAATTATAAAATCAACAAAAATATCTTTCTCTGTCTTAGAGCAGAATATAAATGAATTTTTCAGGTTTTATTTAAATCTGTAAATTGTAGATATTGTACATTTTGTGAATAAGTTATATTTCAGTTAGTAGTTAGATAGTTAATTAGTTAGAGTTAGTATAGTAGTAGTTAGTAGATTATATATATATAGAATAGTTAGATTAGTTTAGTTTGTTTTAATAATTAGTTTTAGTTTAGTTTGTTTAATAGTTAGTTTTAGTTAGATTAGTTATTGTAGATTAGTTTTCTTTTTTTTTTTTTTTTCTTAGGACCTTAGATCGGCTAACGGAGCCGCTAAACCCGTCAGGGTGGTTCACCCAAAACGGTTTGGGTTTTTAGACAACCTCGGACCGGTTCCACTCTTCCAGTTGACGGACGGTCGATATCGCCCGTCAACAAATGGCGCTAGAAGGAGGGCCTGAATTTAATTAATGGCATGAGGCGGTCGCAAGACTCCTCCTCCACCTAATCGTTCACCTATTGTGACTAGAATCCATTCAAACGATAATATCCCCCCTCAAACAACAACTACTTCAACCGACGATCCTCAGATCACAGTTGAGCCAACAACCCCCAATCCTACAAGTGGTGACATACAAGAGATTGTCTGTCAATCTCTTATAAAAACACATAGTGCCTTAGCTCGTCTGAGGCAACCAAACCATCCGTGGGGTAAACCTTTGGACTTCTCTAATATCATAGAACAATTAGGAGACACTAACCTCACTGTGAATCCCTCAGATCCAAACCTAAATCCTGTTGCAGGAGGATCTGGGATACCTCATTCACCACCTCCATCACCTCCTTCCTCTTCTGGAGAATATTCCTCTGACGAAGGCGATTCCCCTTCTCAGCCTTCCACACCCACTACACCAATGGAAAATCAGAACAACCCTGCTAGACCTTGGCTTGACCAGGATGTCATAGTTGTACCTGGAGCTCAGCACCCTCTACCTAAACATCCGGAGAAATGGCTTCCCAAGTTTGACCCTGACTCAAAACAAATCGCTGAAGATCACATTAAAATTTTTATGTTAGCCATAAGACTCCGCAATGTCGAACATGAAGACGTCGTCTGTAGGTTGTTCCCTTATACTTTTGAGGGTAATGCATCCACATGGTACTTTTCCCAACAACCCCATTGCATCGTGTCTTGGGAGAAGTTTGAGTCATGCTTTTTGGAAAAGTTCGGAGACGGTAAGCCTCTGGAAGTCCTAGTCATGGATCTTTCTAGCTTAAGAATGAACCCAAAAGAAAAATTTAAAGACTTTAATCAAACATTCTTAACGCTTAAAAACCGAATCTTTGCTGATTCCATGCCTGCCGAGAGTCTTATAATAGCTTACTACACTAAATCTTTGCATCAAAGTATATCTATTTGGGTTAAACTCTCTAAGAAAGCCACGTTGTTAGAAGCCTTCGAGGAGGCCAGCCAGATTGAAAAAAACATATATAGTCTTAAAGACTCTTCTAGCAACGAAACAAAGATTAGTTCTTCTTCCAAAAACAAGATTGAAATCCTCCCCAGACCCACTTCAAGTAAAACACAACCTGAAAGCTCGGATTTAGAAAACTTAACTAAAGTTGTTCAAAAACTGTCAAATCAAGTTATAGACTTGAAAAGGTCGATCGAAGAAGCTTCCTCGAGCAAAGGACCTTACAAACCCCCGTTCTGGAAGCCTTTTCTTACCAACCGACCTAATCCAACCACGAAAGGCCTAAATCTAGAAAGTCTGCAATGTGCTCTTCAAACGATTCTAGAAGCCCGAGATAACTTGATGCCTTCCGAGATTCCTGAGGAGGTAGTTGAACAAGAGACAGTTCAAGAAGAAGAGTCTTCTCCAAACATTTTTGAACACTTCTCGGATAGCATCTTTCAAGCTAACTTCGAGACAGTTCATCCTTATAATACCAGGAGTAAGACAACAAACAAACCTTCTTCCGAAAACACTACAACTTCGCCTCCAAAACAATCTAAACCAGCTGAGACTAAACAGAGTAATGTGAACCCCAACTTAGATTATGATGTAGTTGAAGATCTTAAAAAGTTGAGAGCTAACATTTTTGTTTATGAGTTATTGAAATTCCCATTTTTGTTACAAAAAATGTTACAAAATATTTCAGAGAATGGTAAAAATGGTAATTCAAGTAGTAATAAGGTTGTACAAAACAAGGTCCCTCAGAAGACTTCCACTAAAAACACCCCTGATCCTCAAGATAAAGGAAGCCTTCCTGTAAGTCGTGTAAATAATGTAAATAATGTAGATAAAATAGCTTTAGAAACTGCGAGTAAAAAGCCACAAGCTACTACTCTTAGTACTCGCAAAAATGTACCTTCTTTCTTGTTAACTTTCAAAATCTTCAATAGAAACATGCATAATTGTATGGTAGACTCAGGGGCGTCATCCAATGTGATGCCATGGTCTGTCTTCCAGAAGATTAACGCTAAAGTTGAACCATCTACTTTATAAATCATACAACTTGATCGGACCAATGTTAAGGTTATAGGCGAACTAAAAAATGTACTTATTAGATTATTGTCTAACCCCAAGGTTTATCAGGTTATTGATATAATCGTTGTGGATATTCCAGAAGTGCGTGGTCTATTTTTAAGCAAGGACTGGTCAGAGTAGCTACATGGTTACTTTGCGACAGATTGGTCTCACGTATGGCTTCCAGAGAACGACAAGCCTAACAAGATCAAGGTAAATCGTGAACGTTACCTTAAGTTCACGGTCACATATTTGAACGATCCCAACGAACCATTCACACCTTCTGCTGATTCACCCGAAGTACAAGGGATGGACACCTTCTTCGAAAATTTCATGGCCAAGGATTCACCTATCATCAATCCAGAACAACAGTCTGAGATTGTAGCATATATGCATCCAACAGCTTCTACGCAACGGTCCCATGCGCCCGATGGAAATCAAATTTGGTCTCTTTATTTTGATGGGTCAAAGTCCAAAGAAGGAGCTAGAGCAGGTTGCATCATTATCGATCCAGCAGGTAATAAGACATCAATTGCATGTAGACTAGAATTTGAATGTACTAATAATACTGCAAAATATGAGGCTTTACTGCAAATTCTCAGAAAAGCTTTGGATATGAACATTCAAAACCTGGTTGTTTTTGGCGACTCTGAAATAGTGGTTAGACAGGTAAGAGATTCTATCCATTGTCTTTCTCCGCATCTCAAAAGCTACCAGTCTGAGGTATGGAATTTAATGAATAAATTTTCTGCTTTCAATATAAATTCCATTCCTAGATTAAATAATGCTGAAGCAGATTTATTAGCTAATGTAGATTCTAAACTTCTTCCTGCAGAAGCCTTGTCCCCAGACGCATTCTCCGTCGAGTTGTTGTTCATACCATCTGTTCCTGACAATATCACGAACTGGAGAGTCTTTGACGACGATCAGCAGATCATCGACTTTCTTCACATGGAAGAATCCTTTCAAGGCGCGGTGATAGACGAATGCATGCATGATGACAATTTGCACGATTTTACGGTAATACCTGATCTGAAAACTCTCGAAGCTCTATCGGACATGGTAAATTCCATACTCAAATCTATAGTTAGATTATAGAAGTTTTATGATTTTGAAGATAAATTTAAAAAGACGGTCAACTGTAAAACCAATAGTTCCTCGTTATATTATGAAAAAGTAAACCTAGGAACTAATGATAATCCTCAGTGCATTAATCTAGGGTTGGGGTCTTCTCAACAAGAAAAAGTTGCATTTGTTAAATTATTTAAAAAATTTAAAGATGTCTTTGCATGTACGTATGATGAACTTAAAAATTTCGATCCTAACATCCTACAGCATGTTATTCCCATGAAACCCCAAACCTTGCCCTTTCAACAAAAACTGAGGAAAATGCACCCTAAACTAGAACCGAACGTTCAAAAAGAATTGAATAAGCTCCTAAATGCTAAAATAACTTTTCTTGTTAGGCACACTCAATGGGTTTCTAACCTCGTCCCATTCCGGAAGAAAAATGGGGAAATCCGACTCTGCGTTGATTTCCGAAACCTTAATAGAGCGTCTGATAAAGACAACTATCATGTCCCACCCATGGAACAGATCCTTCAACAGGCATCTGGTTCTGAGAGGCTATCCCTGTTGGATGGTTTCTCAGGGTATAACCAAGTCCTGATGTCTCCACCAGACCAACTCAAAACTACCTTCCGTACCCTGTGGGGCACTTATGTTTATCGTAAAATGCCCTTTGGATTGATTAATGCCGGTGCCACTTTTCAGAGAGCAATGGACATTGCTTTCCGAGGCTTAATCAATCAGTCCATTGTAGTTTACTTGGATGATGTGACTGTATATTCTAAAAGCAAAGACGATCATCTAGCTCACTTACGAGTCATTCTACTTCGATGTCGTAAACACAACATCTCCTTGAATCCCCAAAAATCCATCTTTGCAGTAGAACAGGGTAAACTATTACGGTTCATTGTGTCTAGCAAAGGGATGATTATTGACCCTGATAGGACTCAAGTCATCGTGAAACTCCCCCCTCTTGCATCCAAAAAATCTATGCAGTCTTTCTTAGGCCAGATTAAATTCGTGAGGAGATTCGTCCTCAGTTTCTTCGAAATGGTCAGGCCTTTGCAGAATTTGATTAAGAAAGACACCCAATTTCACTGGGGACCCATAGAAAATCAGGCTTTTAATGCAATAAATAAGGCCATAATAGACGCTTTGTCTCTCATGATCCCTGACTTCTCTCAAGATTTTACACTCTATACTTTTGCCTCTGACCGTTCCTATGCCGCCATCTTAACCCAAAAGAACGTCGAGAACAATGAAGTACCCATCGCCTTTATGAGCTCTACTTTCAAAGGCACTGAACTTAACTATCCAGCGGTTGATAGGAAAGCCTACGTTGTTTTCAAAGCAGTCAAGCACTTTTGGTCCTATCTTTTGAAGTCAAGGACGAAATTCATTGTCCCCTACCCAACCGTGAAGAATCTGTTAGTGCAGAAGGAACTAGGAGAGAAGAGAGCCAACTGGGTCACCTCCTTGTAGGAGTATGACTTAGAAATCACCCCAGCTCAGATAGTGAGAGGCCAAGGGTTATGCAAGTTATTTTTTGATTCAGCAACAGGATAATAAGAAGAAAGCGATACGTCAGACCTAAGACAACATGATCAAAGTTTAATTTGTTGCATGCAAAATCCTATCAGTCCTTAGTATGACGATATTAGATTCTGTCTTGAACATGGGTCAGCACCTCGTCACTTAGATCCCGCTAAGAGAAGAGCGTTAAGGTTAAAGTCCACCTCATTTCATCTGGTTAATGGTATTCTGTTTCGTCAAAGTTTTGACGGCATACTGATGCGTTGTCTTGAAAAAGACGAAGCAGAAAAAGTCTTGCTCGAGTTGCATGCAGGAGAAGTTGGTGGTCACTTTGGCGGTGATACCACCGCCCATAAGGTTTTAAGAGCCAGTTATTAATGGCCCATGATTTTTAGAGACGCCCATTCCTTGTGTCATAAATGTATCGTTTGTCAAAAAGCATCAGGGCGGTTACAAAAACCAGCCTTTCCTTTGCAGCCCGTTTCGGTAGATTCTCCTTTCCAGCAGTGGGGCCTTGATATCATAGGTCCAATCAACCCCCCATCCTCGCAACAACACAAGTTTATTGTGACAGCCACATATTACTTTACCTGATGGTCTGAAGTTGCCTCATTGAGAACTGTCAACACTAGTAAGGTAATTGCCTTTCTAAATTCAAATATTATCACTCGTTTCGGTATCCCTGACTGTTTAGTCTTTGACAACACTTCTTACTTTTCTTGTCTTGAGATGAGCAAGTTCGCTTTGGAAAAAGGAATTAAGCTGAAGTATTCTGCTAGCTATTACCCCCAAGGCAACGGATTGGCAGAATCCACAAACAAGAACTTGATTAAAATCATCAAGAGAACGGTGGTTGAAAATCACAAGAATTGGCACAATGCGTTGTTGAACGCGTTATGGGCTGATAGGGTAACGCCAAAAGATGTTATAGGTAACTCCCCCTTTTTTCTCGTTTATGGCAGAGAAGCAATCCTGCCACCTCACGTTCTTCTTCCTTCGCTTCAGTTGTCACAGAAAGTTCAAGAAGAAGAATGTCCCCCTCTAGAAAACCGAATTAATGCTTTGATGAATCTAGAAGAGGTAAGAGCCCAAGTTAAACGTAAGTTAGATCGACATCAACAATTGGTTAAAAGATGGTTCGATGCTAGCTCTGCTTTTGATAGGAATTTTGAAGTAGGTGATCTCGTCCTGAAATGGGACAAACCACATAAGGGAAAGGGAGAGCATACAAAATTTCAAAACTTGTGGCTTGGGTCGTTTCTAATTGTTGAAAAGTTGGGTCCTAGTTCTTTTCGATTGCAGAATCTTGAAGTGAAGCTTGACACCTACCCGGTGAATGGACAAGCCTTGAAAAGATACTTTGCTTGATAACAACCCGTGTATTTTATGTATATATTTTTTGCTTTTGTTTGCTTTTTTTTTTGTTTGCCTTTTTGTTTTTGATTTCTCTTTGAATTTATCAGTTTGTGCTTTCTTTCAAATACACATGCCTGTATACCGAGCTATTCAGACAGAAAATTCCTTCGCTGAAATAACTACTAAGAAAATTTGTATAAACATCAATGATATATTTTTGATATTTATATCTGTGTTGGAAAAAGTCTGTTGTTTGAAAGAAGTTGATTGATTTCAATCTCTGAGTAAAGCATGTCATGATCATCTATTATCTTTTTACGTTGTCCCTATTCCTTAAGGGAATGACTCAAAAGATGTCTCCCTGCCTTAGGAAGTTGTTTTTGTAAATGAAACATCTCTGGATCTTGATAAAGGACAGTTCTAAAAAATTCTGATGAGGTCTGAAAAAATGTGTTAAAATATCATGATTTTCAGTGTCACCCCGCTCAGCGATATATCTATGAAAAAACAAAACAAAATAAATTATTAATAGAGTTGTGGGAAGTGCTTGTAAACCCGTCGGGATGCTGAACAGGTCTGCTGGCAGTAGGTAAATGCATGCATGACACCAAGACAACTTCGTCGGGGTACTGAACAGGCCCGCTGGCAGCGAAGCAATGTCAGGTATATGAAAATTTGCAAATAAGAAACCTCTTTTATGTCCTTTATTCTGATCTAGAACTTCTTGGCAAGATACATATGTCAGAGTGGGTTAAATGGACGCCTACTGGCAGTAGTGGCTATGCCAACAGTATTAGAGATTTTATCTTTAATATCGTGACTCGTTGATCTTAAGACTGTTATTTGTTTTCATCTTTTAAAACACTGCTGGAATAGTTGGTAAATGATGATGTTTATACGATTTTCTGGTTATTATTTTCGAGTTGGAATTATCTTTGATGTCCTAATCTGAATTTGTTCCTTTTGGCCGAGATAACTGCTTCTACCAGTGTGTCGCCATTGTTGGCAGCCAATTCACATTTTTCCATTGTCTTATAAGCTGCCTACACCAATGTTTTGCAAACATCAATTTTTCGTCGCAATTTTCATATAAACGACATTTTTATTTTTGCGACATTTGCACATTTACCTTCGTTTTTGTTTTCAAGACTGAAAACATGAAAACTTGGTATTTCGAAGTCGCATTAAAATCATTGTTGAACTGTCATTATCCTTCTTATCAACGTGCCTATTGAGCTTACTTTTCACTTATCATTACATAGTTAGTAAGATCTTTTGATTTGTATTTATGCTTCAATTGATTGTGACTTTGCCTCATTAAGTTTGTGATGCATTGGCAATTGGATTTGTATGTTCTTTAATTTGGTTTGATTGACCATTGGTTTCATAAAAATATATAGGTGTTATGGTTAAACCTTTGATGTATTTCATTTGATATCACACCTAGCTCAAAACTGCATTGGCGCATGGGTTAAACTCTTGACATGAATTGTTACAACACATTGCCACATGGTCAAAACATTGGTATTGGTTTCAATTTGTAGGTTGGTGTTTGAAAACTTTGGCATAACGTTGATTGCGCGCGTTGGTTCTACCATTGATTTCATTGGTTGGGAAAATGACTTGATTGTTGAACTATACAATAGTCGGTCGAACAGCTATGAAAGCCGACGGTTGTACCTTGGCAATAATTATTATGCATGGCAGAGATAAACTCCACCACCTTCGCATGATGACATTTATGCCTATCTCGTATCCCTGTTTTACCTCTGTTAGTTCGAGTAACCCTTCGTGCACTCTGCTCCTGTGTGTGTTATGACCCAAACCCTAGGCTTACCATGTGTTCGGCTCAATGGCACCAGTCGTGCGAATCGAGCCAAACGGTAACCAAGCCTTGCTATTATTTGACAATGCCCGGAAAGACATGGAGGATAATGGATGGCTCACCTTTGTACAATGATTTGAGGGTTTTAATCTAGTTGTGGAACAACAATTCGCCTTGATTTTTGATGGCTGTAGAGCCAAGGTGGGCGACATACAGTTGGAAATCAATGAGGAATTTATCAGTTCTGCTACAAGGTTACCATCCTCGGGCCAGCATTGGTTCAAAAATTCTAAGGTCAAGGAGGTGTCGTGGCCACTACTGTTCCTCTCGCGCAAAGTCACATCTTGTGACAGAGGTATGCCCATATCCTTGCTTAAACCACGATGGCATGACCTTTTGATAATAGTCAAGCAGTTCGTGACCTGTGAAGGTCGATACAAACTCGTTTTTCTCTACCACCTGCGTTTGTTAATGAATTTTATGGGATACCGTTGAATATGCCCTTCTACTTCCAACGTAGCCTATATAAAATGTCAAAAAGGTTTAAAAGGGAGAAGGCTGACAGTATCCTGTTCCACCATGGACTAATTAAACTTATCATTGTTCATTACTTAAGTCTCCACGGTGATAGCTGGCGAGATTTCATTGCTCGAAATGGTTTTGATGACACAAACCCTGTCCAGGTTGACAAGCCTGTGGTGAATGAAACCAAGGTCGGGCCACCCATGCCCTTCCATATCCTACTGCCCTCTCCTAAGCCTTCGGTCAAACCTGCTATTGACTTACCAGACGTTGGAACTGAGAAGGTCGAGGCTATAAAGAGACCTGTGATAAAAAAAGGCTAAGGAAAACCCTGCTGCTAATGCCAAAGCAAAAAAGAATGCCCGGCTCATCTCGAGAATGGCTAGGAATAAGCCTAAACCTTGTGTTGAGAAAAATCCCATTGTCCTTAGTGAGGATTCGAACTCTGACGTAGAACGTTTCCTAGCCAGTGAGTACCCTTACTCACAGGGCCTATCCCCCGAACCACCTTATGATTCTGTGATGAATCTTCCCCCTTGCCTAAGGAATAATCCTAGCTACCCTGGTATCAAACTGCCTAATGAAACCCTTGGCAATATAATCAACCCCTCACCTGCATTTTCGAAGCCCACACAGTCGTCCTGTGACCAATGTGATTTGTGGTTGGAACGATACTACATCGACGTTCCCCTACTCCAATCATAAATTCAATCACCGGAAAGTCAAGTTGCAGTGTTGACCAACCAAAGAGACAAACTCCAAACAACTGATAAGAAGCATAAGACAACTGGCTCCATCATTTTCAAGAATGTTGAATCGGCCACAGCCGTTATCAACTCCAAATTGTCATGATAAAGCCATCTGCTCGCCATACAGGTATGGATTTTGATATCGTTTTAGTTTTTTGAATGACCAGGATTAATATAGTGATTGGAATTTGGTCTCCGAATAGCTATGTTTATATTTCGAAATGGCTCTGCCATAATGTGTTCATCCTGTATATTTTTCACTTTGCTAAAAATAAATGGAATTTTGTTTTTAGATACATGAGTTAATCATTCCCAGTTTAGCCATTGATAGATTTTTATTGGATTTGAATGGTTTTCGTTTGGATTTGATTTGTTCGTTTGTCTGATTGAATTAACAAAACTGATGGTTTTCTTTCAATTAAATTCGTTTTGTATCTACTCTGAACAGGAAGTTTTTCATGCTCAATTTAGAATATGATCATGTTTGGATTTGATTCCGTTATGGTTCATATGTTGTGATTGGCAAACGATTTCAATGAGTTTGGTTGTTACGATCTTGTAATATGTTGTGTCATGAGAACAGGAATACAACTCTGTTCGTTTTCAATTTGGAAAGAACTACTCTATTTCGTATGAAAACAATGCTCTCATTTAAGCCTGTGCAAATGCGCCCGAATCGTGGAATGGTTTTGATTCGTAATAACTATGTTAAAACCTTAACTGTTCGATTCGCTCTTATTCTGATTGGATTATCCCATATCTTGAGTTGGCAAGATTGTTTTATGATTTGGATTCGGATTATAATTGTTGCTCTGTTTGATTTTAAATTTGCAAAACGAATTGGTCGACCTAGGTTATCTCTATCAAATCCGGTTATAATTCATTTGAATGGAACGATTTTGATCAAAGTCAATCGATCTTGTTTGCCCAATTTGCAATAACAAACGATCGGATAATTCTTAAGAATTCTGTTACCAATTAATTGATCCTGTTATGATTTTATTTGAGTTGATTTTCGCACCAGTTTGAGTTAATCCACTCGTGGCATGAATCGTTTGCTATGACAATACATTTATAACGATTTGAAAATGATCTTGTTTGGATTCGATCATATCTCTTGTTGATAAGGCGGCATAACGATTGCCTACGATTTATTTTGATTATATCAGTTTCAAATTGATATCAAAAGATTTCACAACTATTGATTATGATTCTGTTCATTCGATTTTGTGGTGACAAAAGAAACAGAGTACGCGTATCTCTATGATCATTTGATTGATCTTGATCCTGTTTGATTTCGAATGGTATAACCATTTCAATTTCAATGATTCATTTTCAAATAGCTATTGGATGTTAATTGAATTTAATTCTTTAAAAA
>ML783886.1:959353-978531 GCA_009831015.1 Picea engelmannii | reverse complement strand
GCTTATCAATTTGCATTTGATTAGTGACTACTTTAGCTATCATAGTCTTTTGCAGAATGATATGATTTAATTAATGTGATCCATGTCTGATTTCTTTCATTAATCTAAAATACAACAATTACTTTGGTCAGTTAATGAATGACGGATTTCTCTTCTTCATCAATTGAACTATTATATATAAGTCTTTGCATACAGGTTTATCTAACTGTGGAGATTTATAAATCATATGATTGTTGTTACTTTTATTTCTTGTTTGTCATGTAATCACACTTGAAGAGCACTGCAACTATCGTTTAAGAGAAGCTCCTAGATAATTCGGTGCGGGTTTCCTCCCTCCGATCAGCTAAAACAATCATCATACACAGGGCAAATCTGGAGCATTTCTCCGGGTCAGTTTGTAATTTATTTTCATTAATTTCTTTAGTATACTATTAGTATTTTAGTTAGATATATTTGTAGTTTAGATTAGTGGTTTAGTTTAGTTAGTTTTTTGGTTTTATTTCTTGTTCATAAAAATTATAAAATCAACAAAAATATCTTTCTCTATCTTAGGGCAGAATATAAATGAATTTTTCAGGTTTTATTTAAATCTGTAAATTGTAGATATTGTACATTTTGTGAATAAGTTATATTTCAGTTAGTATTTAGATAGTTAATTAGTTAGAGTTGCTATAGTAGTAGTTAGTAGATTATATATATAGAATAGTTAGATTAGTTTAGTTTGTTTTAATAATTAGTTTTAGTTTAGTTTGTTTAATAGTTAGTTTTAGTTAGATTAGTTATTGTAGATTAGTTTTGTTTTGTATTGTTTTCTTAGGACCTTAGATCGGCTAACGGAGCCGCTAAACCCATCAGGGTGGTTCATCCCAAACGGCTTGGGTTATTAGACAACCCCGGACCGGTTCCACTCTTCCAGTAGATGGACGGTCGATATCGCCCGTCAACAGGTTTACCAGAAACTATCGATATAGAGTGGAGAAGGCGAAGGATTACTCAGTCACTCGATTATCTTGGGCTGCCTTTCCAGTGCAACCTCTGCCACCACACAGGTCACCTTCGTCGTGACTGCACTGGAAAGGTAGCGAATGATTTTTCTAAAGAGTCTTAACTACAAAGGAGTCTTCCAGATTACATGGAAGAAGATGTCTCTTTGAGCTTCTTGGATTATACCTCAAGAGTCTCCTCTTCTCCTCAGTGGGAGTATGGGGTGACTTTATCCGGTAAGTTAAAATCCCTATGACCTTTCTTGTATAACTCTCTGTCCTTTTGGGAGAAGGAATCCATTAATAAGTCAGACTGGTTATTATCCAAAACAAAGTCGGAGGCTAGTAACCCTGGCATTGAAGAAACTCCCTTAGAACCCTCAAACTCAAATCCCTCCTCATCCTCCTTTCCCAACATTTAGGCCATCGCTCCTTCTTCTAGTTCACCCTCGATGGGTCAAAATCTTGAAGACCCCCAGTTTCCTTCCTCTCCCCTCCTCTCGACCCATGCCCTAAACACTTCTCCGGTTATTCCTCTTCGACCTCTTGTCCCTTAGTTGGACCCTGCCAGTACTCCCCCGATTGTGTCGGGCTACAGAGAGGCAGAGGAGGAATAATCAAGCCTCTCTGTTGTTTTAGACTCCTTGATACCCAGTTTAAAGAACCCCCTTGAACTTGTGTCACTGGCTATCTATCTAGGTAAGGAGGCCATAGATCCAAAAGCAGATACTAGTACCTCTTCCTCTCACATTCCTGGAAAGGGGAGAAAGACCTTTGCATGGTCACAGTGTATTGGCTTTGCACTTTCTCCTATAAAGACGTGAAGATCTCGTAAGAAACAGGTGGGTATCATTAATCAAATTGGTGAAAATGTTCTTCTCTCCCCTGAAAGTGGGGCCCTTAGATAAATGAAGGCCCTGGTGAGGGAAAAGTGATGTTACTTCTCTCCTTGAATATTCAATGGATTGGACGCACCCTCAAAGTTGCCTTGATGCGTAGACTACTGAACGCACTCGGCCTGACATTGTTTTTCTGCAAGAGACTCTATCCAATGAACAAAAAGCCAGATATTTTTTGCACCATCTTTGCCCTTCTTGGACTTCGATTGCTGTAAACTCCATAGGAAATTCTTGTGGCTTACTGGTTTCTTGGGACCCAAATTTATATGACTTGGCTTCCTTCCTAACTATCGAGGGTATAATGTTAACCGGTAGATGTATTCTTACTCAAAAGGAGGTTGTGGTTCTTAATGTATATGGGTCGTGTAAAGACCGAAAGCTATTCTAGAGCTCCTTAGCTGATAGCAGTATCCTTTCCATCAATAATCTTATTATTGTCGGTGACCTCAATATCATCTTATCCTCGGATGAGAATTGGGGGGGTTCATTTGTGCCTGGTCCAACTGAGGATTTCTATAGAGACTTATTTTTATCCAAGAAGCTAGTTTATATTAAGATGACCAAATTGGTCCCTACCTAGCGTAATGGTCAATCTAGTCATGAAGCCATTGCTAGACGGCTTGACAGGTGTTTAGTATCTGAAGGATTTTTTTCAACTGCTGGCTTATCTAGATCGTGGGTGGAATATCCCTATGTTTTGAATCATGATCCCATTATTATCCAACTGGAGACTTCTCCGCTATACAAGGTGTTTCCTTTCAAATTTAATGTGCTTTGGCTGCGGGAACTTGATTTCGTAAAGCTGGTCCATTTGGTTTGGAATGATCCTAGTTTCCTTTTGGAGGGTAATAAACAGGCGAGACTTGTTTGGAAGTTAAAAGAACTCAAAAGACAAACTAAAAGCGGGATTAAAGAAGTTAAGGTGCATGAGAAGTTAATCATGGAAAACCTGGAAACAAAGATCGAGCAGTTTCTACTAAAAATTATTGAAAAACCCTTATCCATGGAGGAGGATAGGTATCTACGTGAGATGGAAAGTAACAGGAATAAATTACTACGCAGGGAGGAGGAAACATGGAGAATACGCAGCAGGGTAACATGGATCAAAAACGATGATTCGAACACTAAATATTTCCACAGGATGACCAGCTATAACAGGAATCGAAAACATGTTTGGGAGATAATCAATGGCAGTGGAGTCAACCTATCCGATCTAGGGGAGATTAAAGAGGAGGTTGTTAACTATTTTAAACATTTTTTTAAAGCCAAAGAAAGGACCTATTGATATCATGGTAGCTGCGGGAGGTATTTACCTCCACGTGTGAACCTGACGAGAATAGAAGACTCCGGGAAGCAAGAGAAACCCTAATAAGTTGGCTAATAACCCTAGAAGTCTTGTCGGCTCAAGAAGATAATTTATATTAGGTTATTATCCTCCAAGAGAAGAAGTCGACCAGAAATAATAATAATATATTGAACATACACATATCCAGAAGAAGAAGTCGGCCCCAACAAATCTGGAAGAACCAGTATAAATACAGGGCGCCAGTTCTCATTTTGACACATCTCAGAATTGCAGACAGCAACTGGTGCACACTGCAGTTCCCAGTTTGGTGTGCACGTGTGGAGGAGAGTTCCAGGTGCAGCTGCTGCAGCTAGCAGTTTCAGTGTTGGCTTGGACTATCTCTTGGCTAGGGTTTGGACTATCTGATCAGCTATTGTTGGTGCCCTATCCTTGGAGGAAGATGTGCTACACCTTGTTTGGCTATCTAGCCTAGGGTTTGCTTCCAGAGTAATTCTCAGTCAAGGTTAAGGTGCTCAGAGGGTGGATTCAGCCTATGGTTGGGTGATGAGGGTATCGTCAATGGTAAAACGAGCACACATTCTTCTATATTCTAACAGGTTATGGGCCCACACCTCCTTCATTAAGTCTAAACACTGGAAGGAAACATAGCCACTAGGATATTAAGCTCGTTGAGGAACTATCGCTAGGGTTACTAGCAGAAGCAGCTCCCAAGACACTGTCGCTAGGGTTACTAGCAGGAGTAGTTGTAGAAACCCTAAACCTCTTGTTGAAGCACCTTAAGTGAAGATATTGACCTAATCTCAGGACAAATCAGTGCGCCCTAGCCTAGCACATCTTCTGATACTCTCAGCAAGCCAAGAGGTGAAGTTTGAATTTCTGGTCAAATCTAGGGTTTGACCAAGTCAAGCAGCCATGACTAACTCTATGAAGTCTGAGAACAAGTTAGATGGTGCCTCTAACTTCAAAGCATGGAAGACAAGGATTGACCTCATCCTTGCCAACAATAAAGTATTGGATATTGTGAAAGGAAAGATCGTGAAGCCGGAGTTTGAAGAAGGAGAAGAGAAGGAACCACAGAACATTGCAGCTATGGAGAAGTTCAAAGATGTTGACATCAATTCCATGAGTATCATAGTGGATTCCATAAAAGACCACTTGATACCCTACATCTCCCATCTTGACTCATCAAAGAAGATGTACGATGCCCTAACAAATCTCTTCTCAGTCATAAACATTGGACAAGTTATGAGTCTAAAGAATGAACTTCGTGACATGAATATGAATGATGATGACAACATAACATCATACTTTGTAAGAATCTCCCAGTTAAGAGATCAACTACAAGCTATTGAAGAGATCACTTCAGAGATGGAATTGGTGAACATAGTACTCAATGGTCTTCCCAAGACATGGGATGCATTTTCCGCAAGCATGAACACAAGGAAGGAGTACCCGACATTTGAAGAACTTTGGACTTGCTATGTTTAAGAAGAATCAAGGATCAATGCAAGAGAGAAACCCCAAAAGAAGTATGACGATCAAGATTTCACAACAAGATTCAAGAACTTCGGGAACAAAAGGAAGTTTGGCTCAAGGAGGAAGCCAAATTAAGAGAAAGACATTTCAAAAGTATAATGCTTCAACTGTCAAAAGTATGGCCACTACAAGAATCAGTGTCCTGAGCTAAAGAAAAGGAAGGAGAAACACGAAGCATCGATTGTCGAAGAAAAGGAACCTACAAAGAAGACTAAGCAGGATGGAAGAGACTTCTTCTTCTAAAAATTTAACAACACTCTCCTTATTTCTTGTACATATCTTATTTACATCGTCTCTGTACATATCTTGTATATCTATCTCTTGGAAGATAATGTGTTCCAAGAAGAACTATACCTATGGAAGAACAAACAAGATGAAAATGGATATCATTAGATAATACACATGAAAGCATGAAATACAAATCATGTGAAAGCTATTAAGTCGAATCAATCATGAAAAGACTTAGAAGAAGCAAAGACAGAAAGAAGTTAGCAACCGAGAGGAAATTGGAAAAAGACTTATGACGTTTTGTAGAAGATAACAAAACGAAAGCGTGGACTTTGTTAGACAAGAGAGCCAATTATATATTGCAGAAGACAATAAGGATGCAGATGGAAGCCTAGAATCTGTTAGACGGATGGAGTCAATTATATGCACCCTACATGAAGCAAGGGTTAGGAAGGAGATAATCCTATGATCCATTGAAGATGATGAAATATATATATTCATGGTAGCAGCCATGAAAGACAGTACGTGTTCAGTTCAACCACAGAAGAAGACTTCTTCGAAGAGAAGCCTTAAAGTATTCCTGGTTGTCCATCCAGATCTGTGATACTATGATGAAAGGAAGAAATGGAATCTCTAGGGAATGGAATCTATAAGACCCTAGAACTAAAGAAACACATGAATATTCCAAGAAAGAAAGAAAATCCAGAACAACTAGTCATTGTATCAAGAATCATAAGATTGTCAGCCTGATATAAACTCAATAAAAACAATCAAGCAGAGGAACTGAAAGTCATGATGAAGAACAGTGTATGGAATACTTATGAATGATATCATTGCAAAGATCTAGAACTAGAGGTTCTCCCAGATGGAGGGAGAAGACTATGATGATTACTTGTTCCAGTACACCAGAATTATCTCCACATGAGTCATTATATCATCCGCAACATCCATGAGTTGGAGTTCTACATCAGATGAATACAAAGAATGTTCTCCAGAGAAATTGAATAAAGAGCGTATGAAGAGAAATCTCAAGACTTTGAGGCATACCAGAAAGAGACCCTTGTATGCAGATAGAAGAAGATAACTTGGTGGAAGAACCTCCAGTGTAGAGCAGAAGCGTCGTGAAGATTCCCTATAACATCAAGATGATTACTCAGTAGATCAGATCTCATGATGACAGAAGAAGTACCACATGGATATGTTCCACAGATGAGATACTCTATTGTTCAGATCTACATGAAGCCTTCACAGTGTTCCAGACTAAAGTACAATTGAAATCAGGGATTACATTATCCATGATGAAGTCTAGAAAGGAGAAAATGATCTCTCCAATACATATCTCCACAGATGAGCAGATAAGCAAACATTTTGGTAAAGCTTCTATCCAAGATGAAAGAGTTTGCGTACTCAAGCTGGAGCTCGTGGAAACAACTTCCTTCTTATTGGAAAAGGAAGAAATGACTCTCCAAGTTAGGAGGGAGCACTAAAAACATTATTGAAAACATTCGTTCTTTAAAATTGAAAAATAGTCCATTTTGGACAAATGATTTCTTGTTCGGAAAGTGGATTGAAACTTCTGATGGACAGTCACTTTCCATTGTGGTTAACATGGGAAGTAGTCTGATTGTTGATGTATCATAGACAATGAATTTCCATTATGGTTAACATGGGGAGTGGTCTAGGGTAGTCTCTCTTCTTGAGGGTTACTCAAGAAGATTGGCCCGCCTCGCTAGACAACGATTTCTCATTGTGGTTAACATGAGGAATGGTCTATTTTGGAGGTTGATGCAGGACAATCTTTTCCTCTTGTGGTTAACAAAGGAAATGGTCCGGACAGTCATTCCTTAGGGTTTATACATTCTCTCCAGGGTGCACTTTGATTAGTGTAGGAGGAATGGCCCAGGGTGGGGAATGGTCTAGGCTCAGCAATTAGGGACAAACATTCCTTAGGGTTTATACATTCTCTCCAGGGTGCACTTTTATTAGTGTAGGAGGAATGGCCCAAGGTGGGAATGGTCCAGACTCAACATTCCTTAGGGTTATACATTCTCTCCAGGGTGCACTTTGATTAGTGTAGGAAGAATGGCCCAGGGTGGGGAATGGCCCATGTTCAAAAGACAGGACAATTATTCTTCCTTGTTTGAAAAGAATAGTCCAGATATCTCATTGTTCTACTCTGAGGGAAGATATTCTTTTATATCTCACAGACGTGAGTGAAGGATTGGCCCAGATAATTCAATTTATATCATAACATCGTTTCTGTGCAGGTTGTTATCAGATGTTTATTATGAAGATAGTAGATATAGACTACTGTGGTGGATATGTTCCATTGTTTGTGAGGTAGATATTCTTTCAGAGTTCACAGATGTGAGTGAAAGATTGGCCCAAATAATTCAGTATATATCATAACATTATTTCTATGCAGGTTTCTATCAGATGTTTGTTATGAAGACTATATAACAGTAGATGAAGACTACTGTGGTGGATATGTTCCACTGTTCGTGACTATACGTTGTTGATCAAGTACTTGTGTGTTACTTGGTGTGGTAGTGAACCACTGGATTATAGTTATTTACTACTATGGATAGACACAATTGTGTTCTATTTTTGTTCTAACTACCTTGAAGACTATCAACAGTTTATTGAAAATAATCACCATCCAAATGAATGATGAACAAAGATTTTCCAAACGGAAATTGGTTCAGAACATTTACTCCTCTAGATTATAAGAGTGACTCTTGTGTCACTCTATGGTGTGAGTGACTTATCCAACATCATGTCTGATTACTCAGATAAAGTATGGTTTCGAGAGATGATGCAGCTAATGGTGATGGTGATGCTCATGATCTAGTCATGAGATAGTCTAGACGACTATGTTGATGCTATCGAGTGAATGGTATGTTTTTGTGCTCAAAGACCATTACCTGTAATACCTCCCTAGCTAGATGGTAGTGTTGATATTATGGTAGCTGTGGGAGGTATTTACCTCCACCTGTGAACCTGATGAGAATAGAAGACTCCGAGAAGCAAGAGAAACCTTAATAAGTTGGCTAATAACCCTAGAAGTCTTGTCGGCTCAAGAAGATAATTTATATTAGGTTATTAGCCTCCAAGAGAAGAAGTCGGCCAAAAATAATAATAATATATTGAATAGAAACATATCCAGAAGAAGAAGTCGGCCCCAGCAAATCTGGCAGAACTAGTATAAATACAGGGCACCAGTTCTCATTTTGACACATCTCATAATTGCAGACAGCAACCGGTGCACACTGCAGTTCCCAATTTGGTGCGCACGTGTGTAGGAGAGCTGTAGGTGCAGCTGCTGCAGCTAGCAGTTTCAATGTTGTCTTGGACTATCTCTTGGCTAGGGTTTGGACTATCTGATCAACTATTGTTGGTGCGCTATCCTTGGAGGAAGATGTGTTACACCTTGTTTGGCTATCTAGCCTATTATTTTCTTCTGGAGTAACTCTCAGTCAAGGTTAAGGTGCTCGGAGGGTGGCTTCGGGCTATGGTTGGGTGACGAGGGTATCGTCAATGGTAAAACGAGCAAAAATTCTTCTATATTCTAACAAGACCAACATAAATGAATTGGTCAGGATTACCAGTCTCTATACTAGGATGGTTGATGAGGAGGAAACATAGTCTCTCTATAAGCTTGAAAAACTTTAATAAAGAAAGGAGCCCAGGCCCTGATGGGTGGACAACAGAGTTCTTCACCTTCTTCTTTGATCTTGTGGGAGGTGATATTCTTGAGATGGTGGAGGACTAGAGGAGGAAAGGTCACCTTTGTGGAGGTATAAACTCTACTTTTCTGGCCCTCATCCCGAAGGAAAACAAACTGGTCTCCTTCGATCACTACCGACCAATCTCCTTATGTAATCTATTTATAACGCGATCTCAAAAGTTATTGCAAATCAGATAAAGCCAGTGTTGTCAAAATTTCTCTCTGTAGAACAACTGGGGTTCATGTAGGGTAGAAGGATTTTTTAGATTGGCCCATGAAAACCTGCACAACATAAAAAAAAAAGAATATTAAATCTCTGGTAATGAAACTAGATCTTAAAAATGCCTGTGACAGCATAGACTGGCAGTACTTAAGAATGATTTTACTCACAGCGGGCTTCGGGTTTAAGCTGACGGAATGGATAATGTGTTGTGTAACTAGTACCAGCTTTGCAATGTTGATAAATGGTGAGGCGACGAATTACTTCAAGAGTGGGAGGGGGCTCCGTCAGGGATTCCCATTATCCTTGTATATTTTCATTATGATAATGGAAGGGCTTAGCCTGAGTTTATCCAGAAGCATTTCCGAACACAATATTTCAGGTATAAAGGTTTCTAAGCTTTTAAATATTGTTCATTTAATGTTTGTTGACGATGTTCTTATAATGTCGAAGGCAGACCCTTTCGAGTGGAGAGTGATCGTGGACATACTATAGGCCTTTTTCTTAGTCTCGGGTCTGTGCATAAATTATTCAAAAACTATTGTTCACTATTGGGGGTTAGAGGAAGCAGAGCTCATTCCTTTAAAAGAATCCATCCCCTTTACCTTTGTTGATTTGAGTTTGGGTTTCAAGTACTTGGTTACTACTTAAAGACAAGCATCTCAAAGACTGAATATTGGTTTTGGCTGGTGGATAAAATCAAAAAGAAAAGCAGGCTTTGGTGTAACAAGTGGCTCTCTCTCGATGGTCGATTTATCCTGGTTAAAACAGTGTTGTAGAGTCAATCGATGTTCTGGATGTCCATGGAGGTGATTCTACGAACTATGCTAAACAAAATTTGTAAGTTAATGTTTTCTTTCCTGTGGAGTGGGAATAGGGATAAACATCAATTTCATCTTTGTAGATGGGACATCCTTTAAAGACCAAAGATTTGTGGTGATTGGGGGTTTCGAAACCTCCCTTCTTTCAACTCGACTTTACTCGCAAACACTATTTGGAGGGCGTTGACTCATGACAGTATTTGTCACATAATTTTATTGGACAAATATCTGGGAGATACTTCGATGGTAGTGTGGCTTCGAAGAGCATCCCACAAGCAGCAAGGGGCGTCCAACATTTGGAGTGGCCTGACCAGAAATTTTTACGTGATTCTCCACTGGCTGCGGTGGTGCCTTGGATCGGGCCATTTAATTTCTCTTAGCAGGGACAAGATCATCGGCATGGAGGACCGATCTCTTCTTTCAAAATCTCTACAATTTCACCTGCACAACAATCATATTTCAGTAGTAGCCTAAGATAGAGACACTACCAACGCAATCTCCTTTCCAAACTGGTGGCTAAGTAGCGATTCGATGGGACTCAGTGGAGATGCCACTACAGAGTGGCAACAATTCAACAATGCCTTAAGGGGCATAGGTATCCCACTTAGAAACATGGAGGATACCCTGGTGTGGACCGAGGAGGACGCGTTGGGCGTCATTTCAGCCAAGAATATTTACAAGGCAATCATAAACTCGATTGACCACCCGTTTGACAGTGGTTGGATACAAAATTTGTGGAAATGGCTGATTCAACTAAAAATAAAGTTGTTCTTGTGGCTGGCAGCGAACGATAAAGTCCTCACCTAGGATTCACTTCAGAAGAAAGGCTGGGAAGGTCTGGGAGTGTGTAAGCTTTATAACTGCAATTTCGAAAACATTGACCATCTTTTAATCCATTGTTCTTTCACAAAGGCAGTGTGGTCCTGCTTAATTGACCTCTTTCATTTAAAAACTCAGTGGGATGGTATCACTGTCTCAGATTGTTTTATCTGTTGAAAAAAGGATAAAACAACCCCAACCAGTTTGGCAGCCATTGCATTTTGGCACATTTGGAATGAGAGAAACAAGGCTTTATTTGAAGAGCGTTCCCCCTCTCATCTCTCAGTGGCGCATAGGATCTCGGTCTCCTTCTCTTGGTGGTCAACTACCCCCAAATTCTTTCCAAACAGAGTTTGTAACATAACTCAGACTGAAGGCTTCACTTTGTCTTGCTTCGATGGCGCAGCCCTATCAAATTGTGAGTGTTGTAGAGAGGGTGGATTTTTCAAGACTCATGCATCGAGGGTTACTAAATGGTTCATAAATTGCGGATCTGGAACAAACACCAAGGCTGAGCTCATGGGATTGTGGGCGACTCTCACATTGGCTACTCTCTGGTCGATTGAAAAAATCCAAGTCCTAGGGGATTCAAAGGTATTAATTGATTGGATAAATCAAAAGGGACAACTCCATGCGGTGAACATTGAAGGTTGGAAACTAAAAACAAAGGAACTGGAAAATAACTTTAAAGACATAAGTTTCCAGCACATCTACAGGGAGCACAACAAAGAGGTTGACTTACTTTCAAAGAGGGTACTCAAGGAACTTGAAAGAAGATTGTATGTTTATCACTGGGACAATGGGATTGAAAGCCCCCATACATACCTAAACATATTTGAAGTATGAGCTGGGCTAGAAGCATGAGAGTGGTAGCGGAGTGGAGTTGAGATCAGAGATTTTTGTTGATTTTCTTCCCATTATTTAGTAATATTTGTCATTTTTTGTGAACAATTTTTTGAATGACTATGTAAAAGCACAGGCTTTAGACTATCAATTGTTGGTCTAGTTCTGTATCGCTCAGGATTGATACTACTTTGTAAAATAAATTATACCATAATATAATTTTTAGATATTTTTCTATTGGAAAAAAAGTGGAAAGGTGTTTCGAATGTTTCTCTAATCGAAAGTGTTTGGAAATATATAGTTAATTTTGGAATGTTAATTTTGTGATATTATAGAAAAATGTATAATGTTTTGTCATTCTTCATCTATATTTTCATAATACACATCAAAGTGGAGTCTTTGAATGAGTGGTATGTTTTTCATTTTCAAAGATTTTATTATTTTAAAGTTAGTAGTGTAAAGGTAGGACTCAAATTATGAATTTAGTCTAATCAATTAGATATGGTTTCTTCCTTCCACGTCAAAGGCTAGTTGCTCAGTTGACTTTACTATCAACCATTTACTTCTTGCTCACATCTTATCCTCATTCAACATTTGTGTACCTCTTGTTAAATCCTTTTAAAATGTCAATTCATAATCTCTTTCATTCAAATTTGACATCTCCTTGATTTATGAATATGTTGCATAATGTAGGAGAAAGTGTTACTCAAATTTTACTTCTTCATTTCTACATACTCAATAGAGTCTTCCCCATCACTTTTAGGGTTAGGATTGTTCTCATCTTCCTATTTCACTTTGCAACCTTTGTGAGTTGGTTCTTAATTGTACTATTACATGTTTTTCACACTATGGGATATTAATCTTCAAGTAATTATACACTATGATCTCCTCTAATCCATTAAAGTTGTCTATGTAATATTGATGTTTTCTTTTGATGTACTTTCACCATTTTTTCTTCAATTAACATTTTTTACATAATTTATTTACAACTTCTTATTCATTAAATACCTTGCTTCTTATATAATACACTTTTCTAACTATTTTCCAAATCTATATTTTTTTCCTCTTTTAACTGATTTTTATTTAACCAATATTATATCTATATCAATATTATTATACAGATATCAATACTATTAACTAATGTTTTCTAGGGGGCTCTGTGGCTAGGGTTTTCCTCGCCGCAACCCTTCCCACAGGTGCATGTCTTCGTGGGCGCCTCCCTGTCAACGTCTTTCTTGCTTGTGGCTCTGCCCCCATGGGTTGCTCATTTTTTTCGTTGGTGCGCCTTCTTCCCACAAACAGATTGGGTCTGGTTCTGGTGTTCTTCCTGTATGCATGACCAATGGCTTGGTTGTTGCTATCCGGTCCTCTGGATTTTGTTGTTTTGGGTGGTCTATGCCTCTCGAACAGATTCGTGGGGCCTTCTTCTTTCGATGGCTCCCTCTCTCGGTGTGTTGGTGGCCAAGTTATGGGTCTCTGGCATTGGGTTATGGAGCTTGGTGTTGCGGTTGCTGGGTTTTTCTGCTTCTCTTCGGTGGTTGGGACATAGCTTTGAGGTCCATTCTTTGGGCGTGCAGTGTGGATCTATGGATCTGGACTTTGAGATCCTTCTTGAGCATGCAGTTACGTCTTTTGCTTTAAATGCAACATCTTACTAGTATGTATTATTGTAACTATTCTTTGTAACTTTTTAGTTAGATCTGGACCATTTCAGGCTTCTTATTTTCTTCTCTTTTACCCATATTTGAAAAGTGCATCATACACCTGTAAAATGTAATTTTGGATCTTTTGGATGCATAAAATTATGAATTTTTCCGAGGAAAAAAAAACAAAAACCAGTGTTTTCTACTTATCCAAAGTCCAACTCACGTTTAAAAGAAAATCCACTTCATTCCAAGCAAAGAAAAGTGAAATTTCTATTTAAAAAAGAATGTAAATAATGGGTTAAACACATGGGTAGGCCCCACATTGACGTGATCTTAGGTAAGACCAAGTTATGTGTCCATTCACCCCACAAACGTGTACCTCTCTCCAACTAACGGGCTGAATCATGGGACTATCAAAATGCTTTAAAAAACATTACCCCAAAGCAAACAAAGCCATACGCAGTCAATTAGACCGAAAAAACACCAAGGTTTCAATCTAATAAAAAACAATTTACCATTATATGCCACATGGTATTATGGTATTAGTTTGCAAATAAAACATTATAGACTTTGAAAAAGATTTATTATTAGTTTGCAAATAAAGCGAAATCAATACCAATCAGATAGACAAATGGCTGATACAGCCTGATTTAAAGCTGCAAGTGATCAAATATGTCGATAAAGGTTTTGAAGACCAGTTTCCAAAAATACAAAGAAAGTTTTATTTATTTGAAACTAAAGATCTCCCGACACCACCCAGAATTTTTGTTCATTTTTTAGAGAAGTGTGTTGAATGTATAGCTTCAAAAGAGGGAGAGATTTCAACTAAGCAGTGAAGTGTCGTTCGAAGTCTTATACTTCTGAAATGATAGACCAACGAAATGTTAATCATGCAATGGTTAAGGTTGTAGTTTTGTAACTATTTTTCCTTCTTTTTCCCTAAAAATAGGAGATCGCTAATGATCAAGTAGGGATGATTTTGTATAAATAAAAGGAGAGAAGACTGACAAAAGGCTTTTTGATCTCTCTAAAAAAGCATTTTTGACGAAGTAATTTTGAAGAGACTCTAAATTAATAGAAATGCAGATTGAAGATTCCAGATCTTGTCACCTCTGAGTTATGTGTTTCCCTATCATCTCATCTTTCTTTCATATGTTTAATAGATGAATGCTTAGCTACAATTTAGTAAAACCTCTACTATGGAAATTATTATTCTTGTTATTTAAATCATTTACAATTTTTCCTTTGTATCTGTTATCAACAGATACAAGACCTGTAGATGTTTAGATTTCAACATCATATGCTTCATTAATATTTTTCTCATTTCGTAGTCTTCTATTACTATGTGAGATTCATTTGAAATTGATGCCTCACTTTGCTAATAACTTTATGTTTTTCTTCATATCATACATGTTTCTTTTCTTTAAAATTTAACTCGGATACAAGAAAAGGCCTACAATTTAGTCATCCTATTTATTTGGGTGTTGACATCATTCTCGTTACATTGTGGAATAGAGATAACAAGCCTAAAAAGAAAACACAAGAAATTTAACTTATTTACTTTTACCCTTCATGACAGTACGAGTTGCAAGACAGCCTAACATCGAGCCTGGCCTTTTGGATCAAACCAACATCGCTCTAAATTTATTTAACACTATTTTACAAACAACAAATAACCAGGTTGAGTTAGAACGTTCATGGGTGGAAATTGAGAGAGATATCAGTATCCAGGAAAACTGGGAATTCCAATAGAGACAGTTGAGAAACCAACCTTAATCTTCATCATTTAAATAGTTGTCTTTACTGTCCTCTCTTCCTCTTTTATTTCAGATGCCTTGACGGTATACTTTAGAGCCTTAAAGTATAAACTCAGGAACAACAATATGTTTGCTCTCTTGTTTTAGTATATGAATGTCTTTGCTGATTATGAAAGAGATAATAATATTTAACATATTGATGAATTCAAAATAAAAGTAATATTTGAATTGGCATTTGTGTAAAACCTCATAACATGCATTTGGGTAAATTTGCTTTTACTCCTTACATAATGTTCTAAGAAGTTTAGTTTCATTTTTATTATGCATTTCATAAAACACTAAATCAAAATAATGAAAAAATTATATTCATCTACTTATTAATTCACTTTATTATTAACAACCATATTTTTCAAATATATAATGATGATATAAAAAAATCAACATTAATTTATATATAAATTATACTCAAGATTTATAATTATATTTTAAATATTATAAATAAAAATTTATAATAATATAATTCCAAGAAACGAAAGCTTTATAATACATAGTTTGTTTTTAACCCACCCAAAAACTTAATAATGAAAACCAATTAATCCATAGATGTTTTTCAATATCATGTACTTTAATAGTCATTTTGCTACCATATCTCCCAACCACTAAAGTATAGGCAATGCATGAGGAGAAAGTTATCTAGGTAACACTTAAAAAAGCAAGCCACAATATAGTATGTTCTTTAACATGGGCCTATAGGGAGGCAAGGTGGCAAGGGACGTGTTTACATAGTCTTAAAGGCATCACAAATAGGACAAGCCTCAATCAACCCATGTACTGCCAAATATATCATGGTTACTAACATTAATAAGTGAACCCACTAGGGGTGGAAAGTGTCAAGGGGGTTGGGGGGTCATCTTTGACCCTGGATGAAATCATGAAACAAATTTTGTGTCGGGAATAAGCGAGACCACCAATAATTAAGCCAAAGTTGTATCTCTTAAGCAAAGGGGTATCAACTATTAAGCAAATGGGAATTAAAAAGATAATAGTGGTTCGAGATTCCATGGTAATAATCTGTCATGCGGTCAATCAAACATTATTTCAAGATGCATAGCTGGGAAGAATAGTCTTCAAAATCCAAAGGATAATTGAAAGCTTCGAATTTGTATAATTTTTTCATGTTCCCTAAGATCTATACCTTATGGAACAAATGGCTAGTAAAGCTTGCAATTTGCATTTAAAGACAACAAGGAAAAAAGGTAGGAATTATCTAATTGTCATCTCTCATGGTAATTATTTCAAACCATAACCACTAAATGACACCACTATACATAATGGAAGAGTGGTGATTCAAATGCAGAATGGTTAATGCAATATTAATGATTTTGAACCATCGTGCAATGACATATCTCATCTTGCGAGGTGAATCCCTTACAGATTTTATCATGACGGGATGGATGGAAGTGTGTGGCATAATATTATTTTCATAGAGATTAATTTCACCAATGTCTATTGTCACCCTCCATTATCAAATTTAGAGTATTGGGAAGAGCCTCATACTTTGTAATTTTATGTCAAATTCGAAACTATTTCTTTTATTCGAAGGTGGAAATTTTAGAGTATTGGTAAGAGCCTCATACTTTGTAATTTTATGTCAAATTGGAAACTATTTATTTTATTCGAAGGTGGAAATTTAGAAGTGGGTAGCTTCACCCAAGGTTGGAAGAGGTATCTCTGTTTACACCAACATTAGATTGGGAGAATGGCCAATCCACATGGTTATCCAATTCATCATAAAATATAAAATGCAAATGCAATTCATATCATTAAATATAAAAATATAAAATGGTAGGATGTTTTGCCTTCTCTCATTGAGAACCATAGGATCAAACCGTGGGTTTTTAATACACATACTTTTATTGATTATTAATTTTTTCATTCCAATAACTTGTGTAATATACTTTTTTTTTCCCACCAAAAAATTTCTCAATATATTAGTATATATAGTGTTCTCAAGAACATGTACATTGACAAAAACCATCCAAACTCCAAACCATACCAAGAGGGATCCATCAAAAACGACCACCTCTACAAGAGCTTAAAGGACCATATTCTAGCTATTGAGCTTCCACAACATACGAGATAGAAACCTATAATACTATGAAGGATTTAACCTCCATAACCAACTATAAAAATACACAAGCTCAAAAATACAACACAATCTCCAAAAATATAGAAAGAAGGTCAGGCACTAATAGAGATGCAAATAATGAGAGGGGCCCTCATGTCCTTCTATCCATTTATTGAATTTGATCTTCCCTTCTAGAGCCTGAAGCACTTTTTTGGATAAGGCATCTGCCTCCCAGTTCTGTTCCCTGTAGATATGTGCAAACATGAGTGTACATAAGGATTTGACTAAATCCAAGATCTCGTCCTTCCAGCCCACTAGAGAGGTAACATTTAAATTTCCCCTGCAATTCAGCCACTCAATCACATTTTTTGAATCTCCAAAGACTTGAAGTTGATCAAAGCCCAGCCAGGATGCCAAAGTTAATGTCTCCCAAACACCTAGAAGTCCAACCCTTGTGTTTGTACCAGGGCCACAATTGAGGGTCCACTTGTAGCTAGTGTCTTCAGAAATTTTTAAAACACCCTGTTGTAGGAAAATCTCCCTGCAGATAGGTAGATTGCCTTAAAGAGATAGACCCTACTCTAAGACAGAACGTGCCTAACGTGGACACTGACTTCCTTTCAAATCTATACAAACTAATACATGAGAAGGAAGGAGAAGAGAGGTACCTTTTTATTGACGTTTGTCCCTGCACGCCCCAAGTTGAGCTCCAATCTTTCACTCCTCGGTGAGTCCTGTAGACAAACAAAGCACGGCCACTTCCTACTCTATTGATATTAGCTTGAAAACATATCTATCTATCAATGATAAGTTCATGTAAGATCAGACATGAACTAGAAAGAAACAGGCCAAGCGTGTCATATTAATGAGATAACAACAACAGTACTTACAATCGTAGATGCGAATGCGACAGCTTCGTCAAGTCCCCTTCATCTAGCCCTTGCTTGAAAGATCCATGACCTGGATGATAGCAGCTTCACTGATCACTCTCCTTTGGCTGAATATGTGTTTCCTATGAGATCATAGGTTTCATGCTAGCAATTCTTTCCCCTTCTCACCATCATAGAGCCTGCTTATATAGGTTAAGAGAGGCTTAACCTCTTGAGTTATCTTTAGAACAAGTTGAGGAATCCTCTCCTTGGATCAGGGATCTCCTGATGGAACCAAGAATTTGAATGCAACTGCCTTCCAAAATTGAAAGATCCTCCCCTTATTCTCCTCAACGGGCCAACTACTGCCTCAGATTAGACAGTGATCCCTCAAAAGGGGCATCAGGGCGCTATAGCGCTCCCTATGAAGCTTGAGGGGAGCGTCAGCGCTCCAAGGATGGATAGCGCTCCTTCATAGAGGCATTGGTGCGTTATAACGCTCCCTAAGACCTTATAGGGGAGCGCCAGCACTCCTAAGGCTGATGTAGGGGAGCACTCACCTTCCAAACCCTTGTTTAAGAGCTCCTTTCAAGTGATAAGAGTTTCTTGACTTCAGTTAATCATTCTCCTTCCTCCAAATCAAGTGTCTCAGTTATTCTAGATGTCTTCTTGGTTTCATCATCATGGCAGTATGCTTTGTTTGATGTTTTCGACACTTGTGAATGACATGCGACACTTGTGACAGTTGAAAGGATCATGTGACACTTACGCCACTTATCAAAGTGAGCAATATTGAGGTGTAACAGATTGCCCCCCAAAGTATGAAGTTAGAATATGTGAACTGATAACTGAAATGATTTGTAGATGTTCAAGCAAGGGTATAGACTCGGAGAACTTGACGAAATCTGCACACAAACATCCAACAAATATCATGACATATTTCAAAACCCAAGGCAGGCATACCTATGCTTGGGTGATCAAGACTTGCAAGATATGGCCGCCATAAAATACACTGCGGATCCATAATTGTATTGATAAAATGGTATAGCCACTGGGGATACAATGTGGATCTATACCTTGATGACCTGGACTAATCGTAGCCATGAAGAATACACAGTAGATCTACGAGATGACAAGACATAGCCACGACCAATACAAAGTGGATCTATGTAACAGTGTATGCATCATTCGTCCAAGAGAAACTCCTTCGCAACCCAGGAAAAGTATATATCAAAGTGATTACTCAATCCAAGTTCTTCTTACCGATCCCAATGTGGTACGATTCTAACCATGTGAATAGATGTCCTGATGTCGAACATGGCAGAAGCCACTTGATTACCGGTCAATGGTGTGAACCGTTAACAAGTGCGAGGGAGATCACCATTAATGTCAATGA
>ML783886.1:932034-943166 GCA_009831015.1 Picea engelmannii | reverse complement strand
CTTTCCTTTATACTTTTTGGCTCACCTTGTCCCTCCAAAGTGACTTTCATTTTATTAATATTTAATTAATTAATTAAATCACTTTAATTAATTAATTAACCTTTTTACCTTTGAAAAGATCTGTATCTCTCCTTGTGGCTTCCCTAGCCACTGAAAGTCACTTCTAGCCATCCCATCCTGTAGTGTTTCTCCTCCTGATTCCAATGAGCTATTACACTGAGAGGTTCCTCCAAGTAATGTGCCCAAAATGACCTCTTCAGTGAATTCCATTGACTTATAGCTCAAAATAGTCAAAATCCTGAAAATCGTCGAAATGCAACGAAACCAAATCCAACCTGTGCGGAATGGATCATAATGATGGAATATGATCATCAATTGAAGCTGGAACCCACAATGCCTCTCAAATACCCCTGTACTCGCTATAGCATCCATCTGGCTACTCTGGTCATCATAAATCTCTGCCATGTGATGATGTCTCAAAGTGGGGACATTACAAACTTCCAAGGCGGACATAGCACACGGTGCTTGGGCCAAATCTTCTACAATGTTGTAGTTTTTGGCAACCCGTGAATTAGGATTGAAGTTCAATTTTTGGATGGTGCTCTTAGGAGTGCGTAAGATGGATTCAAACGAAGGTTTATCAATCTGAAGTGGCCCAGATGGAGGGCTGGCAGATGGAGGACTTATGAAAGATGGTAACGGGTCTGGTACAGAACCATTAGTAGCCTTCGGCTTATCAAGTTTAACTGGAATGTCATATGTTGCAGTGCGAGTGGTTAGATTAACCCCATTAAACATGTAAATGTGGGCACTTGTCGAGGCCTCATCATGGGGTTGGTTGAACTTCCCCCTGTAGTGGGGGTTTGAGCAACCAAATATTGTTGTTGTGGAAAAGGCTGAGTAAGCACAACGGGTTGTGAATTTCCCTTGAAAAGTTTGGCCACTTCATCGCGATGTGGATAGTCTCGAGTGTAGTGATCATCACCACAAATGAGACATGGGAATTTTGGTTTTCGTTGTGGTTGTTTTCCGGTAGCAGGAGTTTGCGGTTGATTTTTTGGTTGTTCGTTGTTATTGTTTTTCTTTGGTTTATTTCTCACTTTCTTCTTGCCCCCAAGTTTTTGTGAAGGGGTCGATTGAACCGTATTCACCTCAGAGACCTGAGTTTGAGGGGGGGTAGAAGAGGGTGCAGTCGAGCTGGGAGTGACCGTCGAGGCGGGCCGCTGAGTTCTTCCAGTCAACTGGAAAGTAGATGGGGTTTTGACGGAGCCAATAACTCCATCCGCGTGGGAAGCAGACGATGGTTTGGATGGATCATTAGTGGCACGGGTAGCATTCGGTATCAACTCGTATAGAGTACCGGACTGTGAATAGACCAAGTCTAAGTAATGAGCTCGGGCAATAGTTTCTTCCTCGGTGACCATGCCACCCATGGCAACATCACGAGCGATCTGGGGTAACAATGATTTAGTGAACCATTCTGATAATAATTGGTCAGGAATGACCGCTTTGATTAGCCTTCGTCATCGTCTCCACTCATGAATATGATCAGAGATGTGTACGGAAGTTGTCTGACGAAGCAAGGTTAATAGTTCAGTACCCGTCTCGTATCGAATGGGTAGTTGGAAGTGTGTGAGGAAGGACATGGCGAGGGAGTTGAAATCGTGAAAAGATGCACGTGGTAGTTCAATATACCATTTCGCCGCGAAACCCATAAGTGTTCGTTGGAAAAGACGCAAACGTATAGAATCGTCCATGAGGGAGTTGGATGAACACCACAAATGGAAAGTCATCACGTGGTTGTTTGGGTCTTCTCCAGACTTTCCGTCGAATTTTGGGATATTAGAAGGAAGTTTAGCTGGAATAGTTGGCCAAACTGGAGAATGATAAATAGGATCATTCGTTAACCAAGACAAGTCTAGAAGGTCTAGGGTAGCTAGAAAAGGTAGTTGTCGGTTAACCTGTGGGTAATGCTGGTGTGGCATGGGGACACCAGTAGGGCCAATCACTGGGTTATGCGGATAATTGTAACTAGTGGGCCCTCTTGTATGAGATTGGTGTTGACCAGGGTACATAGGATTTGAGGTGTTTTGAGAAGTATGTGCGAGCGGAGGATAACCGGATGGGTTTTGAGGGTTATAAGATGGATTTGGCATTTGCCCATAAGGGGGTTGTTGTGGAGCTTGAGAATTGTGTCCTGTCGAGAATTGTGGGTTTCCTGGAAAAGGGATATTCCATGGATTAGGTGTGGAAGACACATTTTGCCCATATGGTTGATGGTAGGATCCGGATTGAGGGTGCCCCCCAGCATGAGGGTGCCCCCCAAATGGAATTTGTCCTCCGGTGGGAGGATGCCCCCCAGCTTGAGGTAGAGTTCCCGGAATTTGAGAACCAGACATAAATGACTGACCGGTACTACTGAATGGGTTAATACCAACAAGACCGGCCCCTCCGAGTTGTTGGATAGGTATGGAACTTCCCGGTATAACTTGGGTAGTAGTGGTAGTGGAAAAATTTAGTGCTCTGTACCCAAAAGAGAGTGATGAAGTAGATCTTGGTGTTACGAGTGTGCCAATAGCAGCTTGGCTAACCACCACATTACCGGCGGGAATAGTCGGAATGTGAGGGACCATTGTAGAATGGGCCGTTTGGAGACGAAAAGTAGACCTTGGGCCAACGGACGATGTGTTCAGACCAACGGACGGTGTGGTCGTAAAGACAGTAGTACCGATAAAATGGTTTAGGGGTACGGTGTAGGTGATAGGTGCATCAGCACCCATCCTAGTTCCATAAAGATCACGCACCATGCGCGGTGGACTTCGAACAATGTCTGCGGTCCAAAAAGGGTCATCGGATAAAGGGTTTTGACGAGACCCAGCCGGAATGTCAAAAGGATTGATGACGACAAATTCGCCAACTGAATTCAGTTGGAGGACATGTCGTTCATATCCTTCCGGAATGCGGAAATCTTCTGGAGACTCTGAAACAATTCAAAAATTCTCCAGAGGAGTGGGAACTTCTTCTTGGGAACTTGTGGTATCTTAAACCTCGCTCTATTGAGGAGATTCCTCCGTAGAATGAGGGGGTAAAGGGGTGTTCACTTACATATTTTCTGGAGGAAGTCCCTGTAGCCTCCGCGAATGGCGTGGAGGGTCGATGTTGGCGAAAAAGAGTCGGCGAAAGAGATCTATGGCCAACTACCAAAAAGAAACAACATATGCTAAAACAATCTAAGAATCACAACCAAGCAAACATGGCCTTCTTTCGATGACCGTACTAGTTGGTGATGAAATCCAATGTTGCGTGATCAAGTCAAGAAGGGGCAGGGATATGGTTGAACAGTTACAATGGAAACTTGCTTAACGGACTTACGCCTTGGTGCAAGCTTCCACATAGTAATTGTGGATTTACCCTCCAAGAAGCCCGAGTGAGTTTGACCAATGTCTGTTCCAAGTACAGTGAGACTTCCCTTCACCATCACCTTGTGTAAGACCCTAAAGATTATGGCCAGTAAGGTTACCGATTCACATTCAGCCCCTGGGCGGGTACAATCGACAGTCCGATCCAAACGTACGGGCAGGGTATCTAGCCCGAAATCAACTAAAAGGCTTCCACGCGGTAATTGTGGATTTACCTTTAAGCAATCCCCATAATATGATATGACCACCACAATCAGTTAAACCACAGAGGGATAATCTCCGTAGCTCACCCGAATGTGACCTCGTGCGTAACCCCTGTGTGAGAGGGGGATCCCAGGCAGACTTATACGACAATTGGATTTGACTCTCCCTAACTCAGGATGCTAATGTTTGTTTTGGAAACTTTGGAGAGTTATGCTCACAGCCTAATCCAAAGTACTAAGCCTAGTCTACTGTTGGTGGAGGATCCTAGAAAAGAAAATGTTCCAAATAATTTTTAATTAGCGTTCATTTTATGGTTGTTCTTTACTCAAAAGGGGTGCATGGAAGTGAAACGGATGGAATTATGACTCAGTCCCAAAAATGCATCAAAGATGATAAGCAGTCATTTCTTTTCGATGAACATCTATCTAAGGTAAGGGAGAGAGAGAGTTCTTTTCACTAACAAGCACTAATAAGGAATGTCCTCAAACAAATTTTCTCCAATCAAATCCAATGTGATGATAAAACTTTTGAAATACCTTCTAATATGCAAAATCAATCATGAAGACGTCTCTTTTATTGTTTGTATATGAATATTGATTAATTCAAAACAGTGTGCGTCTTGCTAATTATCTTTTTGGATCAATGAAAATCAAACCAACACAAGCAAGAATCGTACAAACAATACACCCTCTCGTTGTGATCAAAACAAGAAGCGAAAGAAAAGAGACAATCAAAGAAAAGTCAAGAACTTCACACCAAAATAAATGTCGAAGAACAATGATCTTAACTAAAACCAAATGAAGATATTTGTAGGCCTTTGATGACCTTCACCAGAGTTTTTCGTTCAGTTAAAAAAGAGAGAAAGACAATGCATGGGTTTCAAACTCCAAACAGCAGAAAAACTCCACAACAATAGTGAAGAAGGCTACAAAATCCAAATAGCAAGATGTTTTTTCTTCAAGAAGACAGATGTCAAAGCTGGAAAGGAAGAAGCATTGACTCACAAGGTGACTCAGCAAGTGAAACCAGAGGTAAAACCCTGAAAAGAGAAATTCTGGAAAGTTTATTGGCCAAAAGAGGGTTGGCTCTCTGTTGCAAATGGAAAAGAGCGTTATAGCGCTCTGTGTAAGGCACCCAAGGAGAGTTGGCACTCTGTTAACACAGAGACAGGGGCGCCATGTTCAAAAAGCTCCTAAAAGTGTCAAAAATCAAAAAATTGCAGTTCAGTCTCGACAATTAAGCTGAGTGTGATGGGGTAGGGAGTCAATCAGCTCATGAAACCAATCAAAAGAGGAGTGAACCAGGTTTGAAACAATCAAGGGGTAAAAAAAGGTCTATGAGGAGAAATCAAAACAAAAAGTTTCGATTTGAGGACTCCCCAGTGGAGTTGTTAGTTTCTATTGTAGGAAAATATCCCTGTGGACAAGTAGATTGCCTCAAAGAGCTAGACCCTACTCTAAGATAGAAAGTGCTTAACATGGACACTGACTTCCTTTCAAATCTATACAAACTAATACATGAGAAGGAAGGAGAAGAGAGGTACCTTTTTATCGATGTTTGTCCCTGAACGCCCCGAGTTGAGCTCCAATCTTTCGCTCCTCAATGAGTCTTGTAGACAAACAAAGCACGACCACTTCCTACTCTATTGATATTAGCTTGAAAACAGATCTATCTATCAATGATAAGTTCATGTAAGATCAGACACGAACTAGAAAGAAATAGGCCAAGTGTGTCATATTAATGAGAATAACGACAGCAGTATTTACAATCGTAGATGTGAATGCGACAGCTTCGTCAAGTCCCCTTCGTCTAACCCTTTCTCGAAAGATCCACGACCTGGATGATAGCAACTTCACTGATCACTCTCCTTTGGCTGACTGTGTGTTTCCTATGAGATGATAGGTTTCATGCTAGCAATTCTTTCCCCTTCTCACCATCATAGAGCCTGCTTATATAGGTTAAGAGAGGCTTAACCTCTTGAGTTATCTTTAGAACAAGTTGAGGAATCCTCTCCTTGGATCAGGGATCTCCTGATGGAACCAAGAATTCGAATGCAACTGCCTTCCAAACTTGAAATATCCTCCCTTATTCTCCTCAACGGGCCAACTACTGCCTTAGATTAGACAACGCTCCCTCAAAAGGGGAATCAGGGCGCTATAGCGCTCCCTAGGAAGCTTGAGGGGAGTGCCAGCACTCCAAGGATGGATAGCTCTCCTTCAGAGGGGCAGTGGTGTGTTATAACGCTCCCTAAGACCTTATAGGGGAGCGCCAGCGCTCCTAAGGCTAATGTAGGGGAGCGCTCACCTTCCAAACCCTTGTTTAAGAGATCCTTTTAGGTGATAAGAGTTTCTTGACTTCAGTTAATCATTATCCTTCCTCCAAATCAAGTGTCTGAGTTATTCTAGATGTCTTCTTGGTGTCATCATCATGGCAGTATGCTTTGTTTGATGTTTGCGACACTTGTGAATGACATGTGACACTTGCGACAGTTGAGAGGATCATGCGACACTTATGACACTTATCAAAGTGAGCAATATTGAGGTGTAACACACCCCCTGCCCCACTCAATAACCCATTTACTTGAGTTTCACCATCAGACAATCTCGTAGTAGGTAGAATAAAAACAAGAGTCTTTAAGTTCCTAAGACACTTCCCTTTCTGAGACCCCAAACCATCAGAGTTTTCCAACATTCCCAGAGTTTTCCAACATTCCCAGAGTTTTATAAACAACCGTCTGAATGGAAGGAGTACAATTTTCAAATATTTTCTCATTTCTTTCCAACCAAATGAACCAACAAGACAAAGAGAGCAGGGTACCGAAGTTCCACTCCTTTTTAGTCCAGCTATCAAAACAGTCTGATAAAGAGTTACCTTCCCAAGAAGAACTTGTACGAAGTGCAGATTTTAACTTCTACCACACTTGAAGAGTAAAAGAGTATTTGAAAACCAGATGCAAGATAAACTCAGAATCCCTGGAACATAACAGGCAGAGGCTTGTTCCTTCCCAACCTTTTTTGATGAGGTTATCCCAAGTTAGGATTTTATCCTCCACTGCAAGTCAAGTGAAAAGTCATGTTTTTAAGGCAATATCCCAAGACCATATATGCCTCCTCCAACCTACAAAGTGTTCCTACCAAATTTTTTTTTTTAAAGCATTATAAACATTTTTAACAAATAGTAAGCCCGAATTGTCTCCACCAGTCCAGATTAATTTGTCTTCTCTTTGTTGGAGATGAACCCCCGATCCAATTAAATCCTTACAAAAAGGACTCCATTCAAGAGCTAGAACACTCGAAAGTCCCAAATCGGAACTACTTTTCCACTGAGCAGTAATGCACCCCTTCGAGTTCTCAGCGCCGGATTGAAAGAGATATATGATATTTTTATTCCTTAGAGCCAATAAAAGGTCTTGTGAGAGCAGTGGAGAGTTCTTGATGCCCAATATCTTTTCTTGGCCAATTAAAACAAAGTGCCCATTTCCAAGATTCCAACTTAACCAATGAGTGATAAGTGGAAGCGACTTTAGTAGGTTTTTCTAAGTCTGCGAAGAAAAGGGCTAATTAGTCGTGGTCGATATGAACCAAGTAGAGACAAAAATATAAGGTATATATTTATCCTTAATCACCTTTTTCCAAATCCCATCCTTCATCAAGAAACGCCACAAACAATTTGCAGCCAACGCTCAGTTAAAATGGTAAATATTTCTAAGACCCCAACCACTGAAATATTTCGGTTTGGCTAACACCTCCCAGCTGAAAAGATGGAAATGGTGAGCAATACTACCTCCTAACCAAAGGAATTCAAAGATCAATTGAAAATTCTTATTAAGCACAAAAATAGGGACCGACGCTAGATCCATCCAGTAAACCGATTGAGCTTCCAACATCGCTTTTACAAGAATGCAGGGACCCCCTAGAGATAACTACCTGTTACACCAGTTTCCAATCATGTTTTCAAGTTTTTCTATGAGCCATCTCCAATCATCAAACTTTGATTTCTTAGCTTTTAAAAAATATCCCAAGTATTTAAAGCCTTCATCCAGGTCGGCAAAATTAAAAGAAAAAGCTTCTTTAAACTTGTCCAATATCTCCCCTTGGATGCTCAAGTGGTGAAAAGTAGATTTGCTCATATTTACTTTCAACCCTAAAGCACAGCAGAACATATTTAGATGGGTTTTTACCTCCAACCACTCCTCTAAGGAGGCGTTTGTCATGATGAGGATGTCGTCAACAAAGAAAAGATGGAGAATTTTTACAATCCTGGAGACCTTCACCCCCGTCAGACTTCCCTCAGTCTGGCATTTTTTCAACAACAGGGTAAAACTTCCATAACTAAAATGAATAGTAAAGGCGACAACGAACAACCTTGCCTTAAACCACGGTCACTCCAAAAAAAAGGGGAAGTCTCCCCATTTATAAGAACAGGAAAATAGGAGATGACAACACAACTCATAAATCCAATTAATAGAAGGAAAACTAAATCCCGTTTGAATGAGGATCGATCTTAAAAAGTCCCAGTTTTAAAATTAGAACCTTCAGCTTTTTCAATTTATATTGTGTAGACACTCTTGCACCGTCCCTATAGCATCCAATATCTACCTGCCTTTTAAGAATCCAAGTTGTTCACTCGACAATGACCTTGAAAGAATAGGTTTTAGTCTATTAGCTATCACCTTTGCTACCAAATTATATCATAAGGTACAAAGCGCTATGGGTATGTAGTCTTTGAGGGTCGTAGGTTTATTTTCCTTTGGAGGATTCATGCATGTCTATAGTTTTTCCACTATTTTTTTCGTTGGTAAGAGCACACTATATTACTTTATCATGTCTAATTTACCACTTTAACCTTTTGGATATAATTGAATTAAGATATGTTTTTTTAAAGCACGTTCATACTTTCATTGGACATGAAATTAAAACAACATGAAAAACTTACTCCTACTTTTCATATTAAGTTTTTTAATTACATTGATAATCACCGAAATATAAAAAATAAAAGTTGTTTCAAACAAAACAATTTAATTTAAATTATTAAAAGTTAAAGTTGGTTTATAAAATTGGAAAGAATACCATATATAAAGATGATAAAGAAAAAACCACAATACATTTCAAAGAATATTTTAAAAAATAAAAAAATAAAAAGAAGAAAAATAAAATATATTAAAAGGTATCAACTCGATGTGATCGGAATAATGAAGAAGTTCAAATATAAATAGGTTTCTTGGCATAGGCTCAATGCTTTGGAGAAGCACTTTAATATTGAAGGTCATAAAGAAATGTGTGATGGGTGTGAGGCCATCGAAGTCATTGGGTCTAGAACACCTCATAGGTCTATCATGTGAGCTTGGACATTGGTCATGGGACTTTTTAGCCATCAAGTTGCATTATGATGGACTTGCAGATGAGCCGCAAAAGATTGAACTATAATTTGTTCTTTAAGTGATCTATAATTTTCAAGTTTTTCACTCAATAAGCGATCTATAATTTGTTCTTTAAGTGATCTATATTTTTCTCTTTAAGTGATCTATATTTTGCTCTTTAAGTGATCTATAATTTTTGAGTTTTTTCACTCAAAAACCTCCAAAGTTGGAGTAATTGTACTAGCAGATAGACTTGGGGAGTGTTTTAATTCTAGATTCATATGTATATAACCATGCTAAGCATTATTGTGGAGTCTCATGAAAATGTGTTAAGTCCCCCTTAGGATTTTTATTTTTTTTTATATGTTTTTTCGTTTTCAATTAATAAAAATTTCCAGTAAAACGAGATATTTTAATTTTAAATAAGTCATAAGTTAAAAAATTGGTACTAGGAGGCATTATATGCCTCAGGGGTATTAGTTTTTACACTCATAATACCCACTTTACCTTAGTATCCACTTTGTGAGTGAAATTAATGATTTTTAATCACTTCAAATTAATTTTACTCACAAAAATGGTCATAAAAGATGAATAAAATGAAAAATCAGCAATCCTTACATCAAGGAAACATGTCTGGGACATGTTTTCCTTGTTTCTATGGTTTACTCAAGTGGTAGCAAGCTGTCTCAAGTGGAAAGCGACTTAATTGGAAGAGAGATGTCATGAGTTGGACATCCAAAAAGGAAAGGCACACTTTCTTATTTGGTCACTCTTTTTCTCTTTGGAAACATCTTCATTATCCTTGAGTTGAGTCACCCTTCTAAATGGGAAAAATTTCCTTTCACGTTTGGGGAAGGAAACATCTCTCTCGTGCTTTAGAAACATCATTCTTTCATGCTTAAGATGTCTCGACCTTTTGATGAGGAAACATCACTCTTTTCCTTGGAGATAACTTGCCCTCCTTCTTGGGAAACATCACTCTCTCATGCTATATAAGAAAGTCGACCTCTCCATTGTAGACTAGCTGGAGTTGGGGAGTCTTTCTTGTGGTTGTATACTATTGTAATACTTTCAGTTGGAATAAAGAGACTTGGAGGTCAAGAAGGTCTGTTATACATGTATGTGGATGCTTGATGTCATCTATGCTTAATCTATGAGATAATACCTACCTAATTTCTTCTTTTGATTTGTTAATTTGGCTTTTTGTAGGGTGTTATCACTCTATAGGATAGGATATTATCTAGCAGCTTGTTAATCATATTTTTCATTTATATTTATAGGATTTGATTTGTATGCATGTTTCGGTTAACTAACATACTCTTCAAGTCTCTTTTGTAGGTGACACCAATTTTTGTTAACAAATTTTATTGCAAGATTTTAAAGCTTACAAGTTCTCATAGCTTGGAGTGGTGATGGAACTCGTTTGTTGCTTCACAAATTCAAGGATCTAAAGACTTGGTCCCTTTTTAATCCATCTAAATACCCCATTTCCTAAGGATTCCAAGGCTTCCAAGCTATTCTTTCTCTCTTTCTCAAAGAAATTCTATGTTCCTTTTGGTTACTTCATTGCATGCAAATGTTAGGATCTAAAACTTAAATCTAAATCTTTGTTATCATACTTTGCATGCTTAAAAAGTAGTCCTTTTAACAAGTTTTCTTCTTGTTATCAAGTTTGTTATCTAAATCTAAATCTAAATCTCCTTTTAACAAGTTTTCTTCTAAATTTTAAAGGTTAAAAAGTAGTCCTTTTTCAAGAGATTTCTTTCAAGAGCCAATTTGAAGAGAATGGGGGAGTGGTTCGAGACTCCACCAGAGGAGACCCATTGATGAAAGTAGAAATTAATTTGTATAAAGGATTCGAAATAAGGAAATGGTCAAGTCGTTTTGCAGTACGAGCATCACCAATTTGGATATTGCACCAGGTGGGAGATAGCTTGGGAGGGAGGGGGTCAAGCAATATGAAGTCTTCCAATATTTTTATGAAATATCTAGAGAGAGGATCTGCTTGAGATGTGAAGCCCTGGATTTCACATGAACCAAGAATAAAATTTAGGTCTCCCTCTAGGATGATATTTCCATAGGAAAGAAAAGGAGAGGAAAGAAGTTTGTCCCATAAAAATTTCCTATCAGGATAAGGGCCATAAGTGTTG
>ML783886.1:899087-932010 GCA_009831015.1 Picea engelmannii | reverse complement strand
GGGGGGGGGGGGGTAAATGAGTTCCCAAGACAACCTGCATGGCCCATGAGTTGGAGAGTTGTAAAGAGTTAGTTTTTCATCCAGTGAGGAGACCTCCTGATCTCCCTGAAGCATCCACTCCAATGAAGTTTCATCCCGACATGGAGGAACATAATAATTTGATCGTTGCATAATTGTTTCCTAGAGAACAATGAGGTCGTGTTTGTGGATTTCAATCAGCCTCTGAATGGCCATTCTTTTTTAGGGATTGGACCCTGCAATTATGCGAAAGAATGATAATTGAGGGGCTTGTTCGGGGACGATGCTCTAAGAGCCCCAAAAAGAGATTTATATTTTTCGGAGTGGACTTTAGATTGCACTTGCTTAGAAAGAGAAATAAAATATGTTTTTACTCTAATCAAAGATTTTTTTCCTGGGTCAGCAAAGGTGCGAAGACCTCCTTGAATGCCAATGGAGGTCTCTTTCGGTTCACAAACAAAGGACCTTAGGTTATACTTTGGGGGATGGGGGGGAAGAGGAGAGATGGGGAGGAGGAGGGACAAGTGCAGAAGGTGATCAAGGGACCAGAGAAGTGAGGGGAGGGGAAGGGGAAAGGATTCATTTGAAAATGATAGGCGGCAGGAGTGGAATGAGAGGAACTGAGGCAGGGTTATAAACTCTTGAGAGTCCTACCAAAAAGGACAATTCAAGGGTTTTTTGGGGAGGAGAGAGTGAAAGGGAGGCATTAAGATCCTATACAAAAAAAGAGGATGAAGGAAGAGAGTTTGAAAAAGGAGAGAAAAGCTTACTCGAAAGAGAAATCGACACCAATATTGAGGGGCCATGATGTGATTCAGTAGGAGGGACCTGCTCTTGAAATGGATTTGGAGAGCATGCTTCTGTCATAAGAGGAGTTGATGAAAGCATGCAAAGGATAGCGGTCCACTGCAAATTTGAGGAGACTTCTTGTCCCATTTCCAATTTTTTTACTTGCAGGGGGCAATCCTTTGCCATATGTCCATAGACATGACAATGACCACATCTAAACAGAATGCCTTCACAATCAAGTTCATGCATGAAATTGCACCCTTGGTGTTGTATGGAGATGTAGTCTAGAAGCCCATTTTTTAATTTGAGTCCAACAAAGATGTGTGTCATAGCCATATATCAAGTATTCTTGTAGGAGAGATATGCTTCATAGAAGTTCCCCAAGGAGAAACCAATTTTTTGAAAGATATCATACGTCCGAAAGGAGATAGGTAAACCATGAAGCCTTACCCGTATTGAGGTGATTTCCTCACATGCAGTGGACGCATTAAACTTGGGAGACTAGTGTTTCAGGAAGAGGGCTTGGGTTTCATAACACCAACGTCTTGAAAGAATAAAATAGGCGTCCTTCTCTGATATGAAAGTCCATGCTAGCCACCCTTTCACCAGAACAAGGCTAGAGGGTTCATAACTAAGAAATGTGTTGAAGGTTGTCATTGTTCAAGCCTTAAGCGAGTCAGGAGAAGGCAACTTACTATAGAAGATTTTAGGGGCAAAATTTCGTGAAAGGGCGAAATTTGGAAGTTCAAAATTTTAAGGGAGCGAATTTTTACTATAGTAGTTAAAATAGTGTTTTCAAAAGCTTAGCCTAAATATTAAATTAAAAAATATATATGGTATATTATTCGTCCCCATAAAATCGTAAAGAAAATCGATGGAAACAGGTTTCACCATCCAAATTTCATGATTGAACCTTCATTTCGCCTCAATTTTTTGTAATGGAGATTTCTTGGTAAGTAATTCGCCCAGAGTTTTTTAAACCAGTGTGTTTTTCTAACTATTTCGCTTGCATTTTTTCAAATCAAGGTTTTATGGAAACGTTTTTGCCCATGGATTTCCTTCAGAGTTTTATAGGATTTTTCCCATAGATTTATTTCAGGGTTTTATGGGACTTACTTTGCCCATGGAATTTGGATTTTTTTTGGACTATTTCTCCTGCACTTTGTTCATTTTTCATTTTGTCAAATCGGGGCTTTATGGGAACAAATCCACCCATGGATTTCCTTCAGAGTTTTATAGGAACGATTTCACCCATCAATTTCCACATGGATTTTCAATTTCACCCATAGATTTCCTTTAGGGTTTTATGGAATTGATTTTTCCCATGAAATTTGGATTTCTTTGGACTTTGAAAGTTTTATGGACACACTTCTATGAAGGATCCCTAAAATTTTAGAGAGTTTATGAATAAGGTTGGAAGATGATTTCTTTGAAGAATTCATTCTCCATTATATACATTCATACCTTCTTAACAATGACAAGAACTTAAATAATGGCAGCAAGAACTAAAATAATCAAAGGAGGTAATAGAAGCGTGGGCTTCAAGAACAAAGGTGTACAAAGTCCATAGATCAAAGAACAAAATAAATTCAAAGATATTTTACATCTCTACTCATTTTGATGTATAAGAAAGAGGTTAGGAAGTAGCTTGGCTATATACTATTGCTTTCCTCTTGTAACTCAAGTGCAATATTAAACAACATTCAGATCAAACGATTACTAAAAATATAAAAATATTCTCACAATAGTTTTCTCTATAAATTAGTATAATCTGTATTTTCAATATTGATTGTTGTTGGGCCCTTGGGAGGTTGTTTTTTACTGAAAAGATAACAATATTGTCCAAATATTTTGCTCTATAATTTAATAATCTGCATTTTCAATATTTATTGTTGTTGGGCCCTCTCATTGGTGATATGTTATATTATGTTGTGGGCTTGTCTCTCTATGGCATGTTTGTGAAAGAAATCATTGTTTTGATCCTCAACGTTGAGCCATACTGATTTGATCAGGTCTATCACCCATTCTTCATGTGGATCAACTTCATTGGCCTAGTCATAGAGAAATGCTATGGCATGTACCACCTCCTTCAATTGAGAGTTGGCATTCATGAACTTGGTTTGGACCCATTTCTTGGGGAAATTAGGGAGTCTCAACCATAAAGGAATGGTGGTGACACACTAATAGTCATGGGAGATGAGTTGAACTTGGGAAACCAAAGTTTTAGGAAGATGGTATCTCTTCCCAAAAACCATGCTCCATTCTCAAATATTTGTTTCCTTAGCCTTATCTTCTAGGGGAGTAGCAAAAATGGTGGTTGTGGTGGAAAAAATGGTGGTGCACTATCCATGGGTTCTCTTCTATTACTTGAATTACTTTTCTATTATTTTGTCAATACCTTTAATATTTAACTGGATGCACTCTTGGATTTAAAATCAAGGATATTCTTTACCCAATATGAAAAGGTTGTTGTAAAATTGCTCACTGGTGGCTTAATACTTACAGCCAACAACGAGAATTATCAACTATGCTTTTGACCATTATGGGTTGTAAGTCCTGGAATTTGTTCTTGCTTATTGACTGGGTGGATTCGCAATGTTGGGTTGAAAGGGTTGAACTGTGTATCTCTGTTATCTTTAATATTGTGTAATCTCCTAGACTCCTAGTTGAATTATGTCAAAATTTGTTCCCTAAGTGTTTCCTTTTTAATCAATTAATAATTTTTGTTTTGCTTAACACAAGTTTTCTCATCTTGCAATGCTTTTTCTTATATATATTTTTAGTACCTTAAACAAAAGGCCTTGATTCAGGTAGATTTTTTTCCAACATGCATTCCAAAGATATTTTCCTTTAATCTTGATCAGTGTTCTTTTGATTTTCTTTAATGATTTTGATTCTGACCTGGGCTTAAACATAACTCCCTGTTGATAAGGCACCCATGTTATCATTGTGGCCTAGGATGTGTTATCCCTAAGTTTTGCACTAGAATATAGTATGGAAAAGCTAGGGCATCTCAGTTATTGAGATGATTTAGATCAAAAGATGTAGGCTTACAATTGAGAACACACAGTCCTGCCAAAATCCTATTCTCACCTCCTCTTCCCCAAGGAATATTCAACCCCCTCGATAAAATAAAAATCATAATTCTTATAAGAGATCCTACTTGCAATCAACTGTAAATCATTTATTACAATTACAAGAATATTTTATTTGGTTGCAAAAGATCTGGAATGTTAAGAATGAAAATCCTTCTTTAAATCTGGAAATTTTATCCTCTACCTCAAATTTTTACATTATTACAACTTGAAAATGTTGAGCCTGATCTCCTAAAATGATGTTGAACTCCCTAGAAATGCAAGAAAGTCATATTTCAACTACCAACTATCCTCCATCAAATCTAGAACTAATTCTTGATTGTTGATTCATGCTTGGAAAATTTGGGTGATTGATTTCCTTGAATTCCTATAGCTTCCCCTTCTATGCTTATCGAGCCTAGAAATTTTTGGTATTTTTTTCATGTTCTCTTCATCTGCATCTTTATCAGGGTTGCAACATGCTACCTCCTCAAATTATTCATGCATGCATTCACCTGCATGCTTCTTAGCTACCACTTTGCACTCTTCCTCAAGTGTATTACCCCCTTTTGGGTAGTGTAGCTTTTCTTCAATGTCCAACTCTGAAGGGCAGTTTACTTCCACCGACTCTCATTCATGTGTTGCACCATTTTTTGGGTGCAAATATACCGTAATCACCATCCATCTCTTCAACATTAACAACTTCTTGGTCTTCCTTCCCCATCACATAAAGTTTATTTTCTTGGACATGTTCAGATTCTACAAATTAGCATTGACTAATTGGGCTTGGATTTCTGACTGGACAGTATCACTATTTCTTTCCATTCCTACATGTGAATCAACGATCACAATTCCAAGGATTATCAATCTGTGTAGGCACCTCCATCATTTGGGGTTACTTCAATTGCTTTTCTGGCCTTCTTTTTATTTTCTTTGGCCTCAATCTTAGTTTCCATATTCTTTAACTTTTGCAATTCCCTTAGCAGAGCTTTCTCAATCTCCTTTTGGGATTCACACAGAGAATTCTAGTTTTTCACTAGTCTTGTTGTTCCTAACAGTGCTTGGGTCTTTATCATTTATTCTCATTGTTCTCTTAGTAGCTATCTTTCTGCAATACCTATACAAAGGAAACAGACAACTAGTGTGCTCCATTCACACACAATCACTCAACTCTAGACAAATCTTTGGTTTGACTCACTTTCATAAATTTACAATCATGACATGATCAATGCACCCAACTTCCTTTGGAGGAAGTAATGTTGTTGGGAAAAATACCTTACGGACTAGCAAACTAGAGTCAGACTTGCATGCAGATTTTGACCGTAAATAAATTACCTTTTAACCTACCACCCAAAACTTAAACCCCTCTTTCATGATACATGCATGGAAAGGAACTACTAACCTTGTCACCAATGTTTGGTGTAGATACTTCGTTGCGCTTTGACCGCTTGCTTGCACTGCTCCTTCCAAAGATAACCTACAATCAAGACGAACAACTATGCACGCATGCTACTTTTCTACTTGAGGGTTAGAAATTAAGCATAAATTAAACAAACCATAGATAACTCATGCATTGGGACGGGAAAAGTATTCTTTTATTATTTGAAAAATGAATCAACTTACAATCAAAGTCGAGACTGGCCACCGCTCCTTGATCCTGATCCTGGGCTCCTCCTCTTCTGTCCTCCAACTGCTTTGCATTAATTCTCCTTTGGCTTGAGGAAAGGCTAAAGGGTTGGGACAATGGATTCGTAAAATGGGCAAAGTTTCTTCGTTATATTCTTCCTCCTCCAAATGGTACCCCTACCCCTTCTTTTATAGGCTAGAAGGAGCTAGGGTTTTGGACGAACCCTCAGCCATGCATGGCTGGGAGTTTCAGTTAACTGACCCATAGCTTTTTGTCTCGTCGGCAACTTTCCTTTTTTTTGTGATTCTGAAGGTACACGCGTGTTGTAGTAGGCCTGCTAGCGTGGACTTGTATATACACGTGGGTTGTAGTGGGCCAGCTAGCGTGTACTTTTAAAAATTGAGTTTTTAGAAGAGTTGTTCAGTAGTTTTTGGCAAAGAAGGGATATGAGTTGGCCTGATGACAGGTAAGCATGTGTGGTGCAATTTAGGGTTATAATAGATGCCCCCTAATGTGTGAGGTCAGAAGAGCATCTGATGGCCGAAATACATTACCAATATTTACTGATGTGCTGAATGAGTGAGCCTAAGGATCAGGAACCAGGAGGTGCCATCTGCAAAATAACAAATGTCTCACCGAGGCGGGCATACCCATGCTCGGGATAAAATATAACCATGGCTACCAATCAAATACATTGTAGGTCCATGTCAAATAACTATAAAGAGTAGCCGCGACTAATACACAGTGGAGCTACATATCGAAATCATAAAGATATACATATAGAGTATCCATCTTCCAGAAGCTGATTCGGCCTGATGGTTGTACTTTAGAGCTCGAGCAACAACTTCAAAATCTTCTAAAACTTGGGTAGGAGTGTAATATGAGTGTACGACTGCACTACCCAGAGGTCTTCGATGGCTCGTCGGTTATGGACTTGATGATCGGACTGAAGGCTTCGGTGATTTCGAACAAGGACTTGATTGGACGTTCAGGATGGTTGGGTATGCGGACAAGAGACATATTGCAAAGGGGCCAACTCAGGCTTAGTGGCAAACTTCCCTTGGACAATAGCACAACAAGTGATAAGACTCGGGCAGCATATATGTTAATCATAAGTCTACGAAGCAGGAGGCAACGCAAACTCTCCATATGTTTGGAAGAGTATCCAAACGGTGGAGGACACAACTCTATATAGCGAGAAAAGCTTCCTAAGGTCATACTACATCCCATAATCTAATGATCAAATGGAAAGATGTGCTTTATCCAAGGGCAACTCATTATGCTGTCAACAAAGAAAATACTTATCCCATCCTCTTTTTGGAGTATATTTGATTTTTTTTGTTCTTTTTGATAATTTTTGAAAAAGAATAAAGGGATATTACGTTACAATGGAGGAACGAGTACTGCAAACATACAAGCTCGAGGCACAAGGACAAGACTGATGTTCTGGTAAAATGATACTCGGGAAAAATCCTCCGACAACCAAAGGTGTTAAGATGCAGAAGCAAATTGTCACAAGACTGGTGGATAAGGTATGCAAATGCGGTTGATAGAACACACAATGGTAACGTCCTTCAATGTAAGTTTAACGAGCCCAGAGAAGGTAAGTTCGGTGGTTTTTCATATTTAGAGAGTCTGAAAAAACAGAAAAGGAGACTCTGATGGGGTACCTTTTTCGACAATAGTCTAGTCGGTTCGAAAAAGGGATAAACTAGCACCGATTAGACGTCAATTCAAAACCATTTTAACGAGTGTGACAAGGACAAGATCACTCGGCTATTTTTTCATTTTTAAGGAGTCTGAAAAAATCTTAACTATGGACTCCATCAGGAATATTCTTCTGGACCAATTTAACGAGTGTGAAAGAATAAGCTCACTCGGCGATCTTTTCAATTTTAGGGAGTCTGAAAAGAGCTTAACTATGGACTCTGTGGGGGTTTCTTTTTCTTAAATTTAGTCCCTCGGGCCCGAAAAAGGAATAAAATTATACCTGAGAATGCTCTTCTAAAGAATGGGAATTCGATAGAGTATACCTTTTTTCGTACAGTTGACCGTCCGGACTGAAAAAGGGGTAAACTACCGCCGGACAGACGTGACTTCAAATTTCAGTTTAACGAGTGTGAAAGGGCACAAGATCGCTCGGCAATCTTTCATTTTTAGAGGGTCTGAAAAGGGCTTAAAAGGAGACCCGTTTAAGGAACGTTCTTATGGATCAATTTAACGAGTGTGAAGAAACAAGGTCACTCATCAATCTTTTCATCTTTAAGGAGTCTGAAAAGGGCTTAAAGAAGACTCCACAATGGTTACTTTTCTCAGTTAATCCAGATGAGATCGAAAAGCATAAATGCAGTCTCACTGGATGTTGCTTTCGGATCTCAAAGCGAGCTTGAAAAATAACAAAGTTAGCTCATGATAGACTCTTTGTGGGTCGATGTCTGGCATCTCCTCGGGGGAGCTGTATGCTCCGACGAAAACATTGTCTATGACGCCAGGGGTTCTGGAGATATTGATAGGTATCGTTTCAGCAACGGTTTCCATATTACCCTTAGCATAAATTTCATGTGTAGCTAAGAGATTAATAGGACATGGTTGATCTCTCGTCATGGTGATAGTGAATTCTCCTGCCTCGATTCAGCTTAACTCTGGGAGGAAATATGATCTGTGATGAAGATCTTCCCAAGGTTTGTCCGGACTAGTCATTGCTTCGATTACTGCTTCGTCAGAAGGCAAGACTAAGTCTAACGAATCGGTGTTGGCGAGAGAACCCTGAGCCCAGATAGGCTCTAGAGGTGGATCCAACTCTTGTGCGAGAGTCGGATCAGGGTTAGATGAAGCTTGTTGGACTAAAGAGTACGCTACTTCAGCAGCCGAGAAGGGCATGGACATGCCGGGGTGCCCTGTCTCATCCATTGTGGCTGATGGGGAAGGAAGAATCCAAGGATCCTCAAAGTAAGTCGTGCGGAACGACGAAACTTGAAAAATCTCAACCTTATGGTGATTAGATATAAACTTGACATCGTCACGAGGAGGTGGGTAATCAAAGGTACCCATCAAGGATGGGCATAGACCAACTCCTACGTTAACGACACTGGGTTGAGGATTATCAATCATGGGAACTATGGATGCCCCCAAAGCCGGGTCAGGTCTAGAGAAGGACAATTGATCGATGGTCACTATCTGACCCTCGTGTGGAAACAACAAGACTCGGAAAACTGTAGCAACCACAGCTTGCATAGCATAAGTCCAACTCTGTCCTAACAAGAGATTATAGTCGAGGGGAGCATCGACTACCTCTACTTCGACACACACAGTCTTCCCTCCTAACTGCACAGGGAAAGGAGGAATGATGCCATGTGGTCGGAAAGAACGAACATTGAAAGTAGTGAGGAGAGTAGGTGATGGAGACCAAGTGGGCTGCCCAATGGCCTTCCAACATGCTAACGACATAACGCATGTCGAGGCGCCCTCGTCGACCACCGTGCGGAAGATATTGCGTGTAAAAATTTTTGTGGGATGATCCACTACTATCTGAAACGCTACGTGGTAAGGCAAACGAGGTTTTAAGTCGGTTGTATCTAACATGATGGTACCTGGGTTACAAGTCTCAGTAGAGCCTAAAGCATTTAACAAGTCTTTCCTCTGAGCAGGGCAGCTTTGAAGGACTTCCAAAGCAGACATCGCACAAGGGGTTTGTGATAAATCCTCCACCACAAAGTAATTATGGGCGGCCCTTGCATTTGGGTTGTGAGAAGCTTTCTTAAATGCACCCTTTGGAATGCGTGTCATTGTTTCTCCCAACGTCTTCTCGATCTGTAGAGGAAGAGATGGGAGTTCAGCTTCTTTACCCTTCTCAGAGGTGCTTGGTTTACTATAGTCGTGCGCTCTAGTCATTATGAAAGCATCACCCCTAACCATATATACGTTCACGGATGAGGGATTGTTTGGAGGAGGGTAGGTTTCTTGGTTGTCCCCTTTGGCACTTGTAGAGGCTTGAGTTAAATTTTGCCCATGTTGAAAGGGATTAGTCAACACTGCTTGTTGTTGTTGTGTGACAAACTTTTGGGCCTCTGCAAGTCAAGGACAAAGATGGGTCGGGTGGTCTTCCGCACACAATTTGCACGGATACCTCGCCTTCTACTTTGCTATGGTGTCCTCGCCGGCATTATCAGTGGGTTTTTTCTCCCCCTTACCCTTGTTTCGTTGTTTTTTCTTCCCTTCGGGCTACTGGGTGGCCTTTGGGTTAGTCGACTGCACGGAGTGTACTTCCGACGTTTGGGTAGGAGGAGCAGCCAAAGCAGTAATCTGGCTAGCCGTTGAGTGTTGTATAGATAACTATTGCAATTTCTTTGTCAATTTCTCAGCGGGCTTGGTTTGTGCTAAACCAACGATACCATCGTCATGTGGTCCATCTCTCTATCTAGTTTTAGCTAGTATCGATCGTGGTGCATCTGGCAGGATGTTGTATAATAAACCAGACTGAGAGTAAATGAGCTCAAATTGTTGAGCCCTCTTGATGGCATCTTCTTCGGAGAAAACTCCAGAAGTTGCGACGTCTTTGGATAATTGTGGGACCAGAGACTTAAGGAACCACTCAAGCAGGAATGCTGGTGGGACTGGTACTTTGATTAGACTCTTCTGGCATCTCCATTCTCGGATATGATCAGAGATATGGTCCATTGTTGTCTGTTCGAAATTGGCGAGCAACTCTGTGCCAACATCGTATCTCATAGGTAACTGGAAATGGTTAAGGAAGGCCATCGTCAGTTCGCCAAAAGAAGAGTATCTTGAGTGGTCGAGCTCGATGTACCATTTTGTGGCACTCCCGATAAGAGTACGTTGAAACAATCACAACTGTACGGAGTCATCTTTCAATGAGTTAGATGAACACAAAAGGTGGAAGGTAGTCACATGATCACCTGGATCTTCATTATGCTTGGCCTCGAACTTTGGAATGTCCGAAGGAAACTTCGTTGGCATAGGAGGCCAACGTGGATCGTGAGAAATAGGATCATTTAACAACCTTGTCAAATCTGGCAAGTGTAGCGTTGCCAGGAATGGTAGTTTGGGTTGTTGTTGATAACCTGGGAAAAAGGGTCCTGGAGTTTGACTAGCACCAGGTTTCCAGGAAAAGTTTGGCTGCTGGCCCGGGTTCTGGTAGAAACCCTGGCCCTAACCAGCATAAGGATTTTGCATCTGTGGAGACATCATTGGATGATTTCCCATAAAGGACATAGGATGTTGGGCATGCATCGTGTTCGAAGGACTTTGGGAAGGATTACCCCATGTCGGTCCTGATGGGAGAGGCATAGTACTCTGTCGAGGGTTCCATTGACTGTGGAAAGAATTACCCCAGAACGACATTCCAAAGGAGGGAACAGATCCTTGTCCTGAGTTCCAAAGTCTTGCTATATGTGCCCCCTGTGCAAGAGTAGTACCCTGTGCAGGAGTAGACTGCCCAAAAATGGGATTGCCCCCAGATGGGAAAGGGGTGGATGCGAAAATGTTGTTACCAAATGTCATGTTCCAAACAAACAGTGACAAACCTATCGACATAGTGTGCTCAGGTGTTCCTTGACTCCCGGCTCCAAATAAACTAGTGTGTGCAGGCTGCCCGACGGACTGCTGATGCGGACCACCAAACAAAGGGGACGAAGGAGGAATATGACCTCCAGCATAAGGAAAAGCGTTAAAAAGGACAGGAGTACCCCCAAGTTCACCTTGCAGAGAAGCGTTAGAGCTCCCTGCCCCAAGACCCAAAGTTTGTAAAGTGGAGTAAATGAGTGCAGGACTTGTACCCGAACTAGGCATACCGTATGAGAACGGAGAGCCTGTCGTACTAGGTGTGAAGGGAGTTGTGGCCGCCGCCATAGACGGGTTCGGTCCACTGTGCGACGTAGTTGCGGTTGAGACCATGGTGGCTCGGACCGACAAAGGAAAGTTAGGAGATGATTCTCCTGTGGTAGCAACTGTGGTGGGAATGGAAGGATTCCCTGAAGAAGTAACAACATTTGTTTCCATAGCTGTGTGAGGCACTGACTGGCGTTCGTAAAATTGGACTGGTACAATAACCATTGGCCAGGTATCAGTGGTTGGGGTTTCAACCGAGCCAATATTGACGGTTGATTCCTCCGGGAGTTGTTCGGGCACAAAGGTTTGTAACCCGGTTGCTTCGAAAGACCCTTGTTGGTCTAGCTTCCGCCTCAATGGTGGCGGGGGTGGCTCCAGTATAACCGGCGGCAGGCCCAGAAGCCTTCGTGACCGGCGGAGCTCGGGATCCTCCACTGTGTGAGAATATCCAATACATGCTAAGGTATTCTACACGTTCAAACAATAACACACACTAAAAAAGAATCCCCTAAGATATAAGATAAGCAAACACTAAACTAGTTGGAAGAACAGTTACAACAACCAACACTAGAGAAACTTACCGGTGAAAGTGCAACTCAAACACGGAAGCACCCTCCGGGTATACTCTGCAAAGCGTGGCCCGATGTCTGTCCTAGGTACTATGGTATACCCTCGCAGTCACCTGTGTATGTCCCTAAAAAGATTGGCAACTAGTTTGCCAGCACGCGAACAATCACCAGGCGGGTACAGTCAAAAGTCGGGTAGACCACAATGAGTAGGGTATCAAGCCCGAAACCTGTCAAGGGTATCGAGAGCAAATGGTCTGGAAGAAAACTGAGGACCTCGAACGGATTCGAGACCCACGCAGCCCCGTGGAAAATGCAAACGATGGAATCCCAAAACCAGCCCTCGATATGTGTTCTCCACTACGATTGGTCCGGCTTTGGAGGGGTTATCTCTGCTACCTTTCCGCACGTGACCTCGTGTTTATCCCCTGTGTTAGAGGGGGGTCCCGGATAACTTCCATGAAACTGGACTTCTACTCTCCCTATCACAGACTCTAATGTTTGGTTTTGAATGGCCTTGGAGAGCTTCCTCTCCAACCTAATCCAAGGCCCTAGACCTGAACTAGTGTGTGAACCCTACAAACAAAAAGTCTAATAGATTTTAAATTAGAGTTGTTTTTATGGATTTTCTTACGTCACGGGGTACGAAGGTGAAACTGATGATGTGTAAACACTAAAGAAAAACGAATGAAAAAAGATGGAAACAAAAAACTTTTACTAAATGCAAAAATCAACAACTTTTCACAAAGACATATTTCTTTTTCTTTTCAATTTTTCTAAGATTTTATGCAGCAAACATAAAGGAATTTCGCTCGACTACGAGTTACTTATGCTCTAAATTCACTGCAAAAAAATTATGAACAAAAAGACTTCTCCCTAGCTATTGATGCAGAAACACAATCTTCAAACAAAGAAGAAAATGAAAAGAAATTTTTTTTTTTTAAGTGTTAATCAAGCAACAAAGGGAAAATACCAACAAGCACAAAACAAACAAAGACAAATTCTAGCTTAAAGCGCAGATCGCAAAGAATCAAAGTAAAGGCACACAATGGAAATAAAGCAAACAAAGACTCTTAAGCTTGCCTAAAAACCATAAAACAAAATTTTTCTTTTTATGTTTTCTGTCAACTATCAACTAAGAAAAAACAGGCTAAGGGTAAGAGGACCTAACCTACCGACTGTTCAACCCTAGACTCAAACACTTGAGAGGAATACTTCTTATCAAAGGAGGGGATGACTGCCCCACCCTAAACAAAAAGTAGCATGTCAAGCACGCTACTGTCACTAAAACAACACGCGTGCGAACGCGTGCTAAGCTAAAATAGGACGCGTGTACACGCAATCTGACCTTGTACAGGCCGCATGTATGTATAACTCTTAAGACAAAAATAAAAACAGGTAGCCCAGACCCAGAAGAGGCCTCTGGTATTGACAACTAGGGTCCCTTGAAGGCTTGGATGCTTCTTCCAACAAAAAGAAAAATAATGCAAGGAATAATAAGGCGAAAAAGACAATCTGATACAGGATGTGAAACCAACAAGACCCAGACAAGATTCCAGAAAACCCCCTGAGAATGTATAATTCTGACAGGGAAGAGGTGGACTGCCTCTAAACTTCTCTGGACTCCTACACGCTACTGTTATCCCTACATCTAGCGTTCACACGCGGGCTGTAAGAGGATAGGGCGTGGGCACACACGTGCAGGCCTTGTGCAGGTCGCGTGTACCTCTGTGTGTCCTGACAATTACCATCAAGCAACAGTCAGAGAAAACTGGTATAAAGAACCAGGCTCCCTGCTAGCTCAGACCTAACAGAAAACAGACAGACAAAGAAACAGAAAAATCTAAACTTTTAAACTACCCAAAAACCTCAACTAAATCCGGAAACCCTAAAGAGTATCTTCCCCAGTATGGTCACCAACTCTGTTGTTGGGAAAAATACCCTACGGACTAGCAAACTAGGGTCAGACTTGCATGCATATTTTGACTGTAAAGAAATTACCTTTTAACCTACCACCCAAAACTTAAACCCCTCTTTCACGATACATGCATGGAAAGGAACTACTAACCTTGTTACTGATGTTTGGTGTAGATCCTCCATTGCGCTTTGACCACTTGCTTGCGCTGCTCCTTCCAAAGATAACCTACAATCAAGACGAACAACTATACACGCATGCTACTTTTCTACTTGAGGGTTAGATATTAAGCATAAATTAAACAAACCATAGATAACTCATGCATTGGGACGGGAAAAGTATTCTTTTATTATTTGAAAAATGAATCAACTTACAATCAAAGTCGAGACCGGCCACCGCTCCTTGATCCTGATCCTGGGATCCTCCTCTTCTGTCCTCCAACTGCTTTGCATTAATTCTCCTTTGGCTTGAGGAAAGGCTAAAGGGTTGGGACAATGGATTCGAAAAATGGGCATAGTTTCTTTACTATATTCTTCCTCCTCCAAATGGTACCCCTACCCCTTCTTTTATAGGCTAGAAGGAGCTCGGGTTTTGGATGAACCCTCGGCCATGTATGGCCGAGAGTTTCAGTTAGCTGACCCATAGTTTTTTGTCTCGTCAACAACTTTCCTTTTTTTTCGTGATTCTGAAGGTACACACGTGTTGTAGTGGGTCTGTTAGCGTGGAATTTTATATACATGCGGGCTGTAGTGGGCCAGCTAGCGTGTACTTTTAAAAATGGATTTTTTAGAAGATTTGTTCAGTAGTGTTTGGCAAAGAAGGGATATGAGTTGGCCTGATGCCAGGTAAGGATGTGTGGTGCAATTTAGGGTTATAACAAGTACAAGCAATGATTCAATGGTCTCGACAAATTTTATTGACTTTTACTCTATTGTGGTACTCAATTTTGAGGGAGATCATATAGAGCCTGTCCCAAAAAGCATGAACATTTTAGGGATTTTCAGAAGCACTGTACCAGGAGTTGTGAACTAGAGAGATTGACATCTTGTTTATGATGGGAGAAAGAGCCTTTATATTTCACTTCTAGAGATCAGAAGATGCACTTTGGTGGAAACATGACTATTGTCTTTGACATTTTCTTTTTGAAGAATATATATTGGTGAGGACATATTGATGGGTTGAAAATAGTATTTGTAGCTGATGCCTTTAGATTTTCAAGAAACATGGTTATTCTTGAGTATTTATGGGGTCCCTTTTTATCATTTCAGCACTATGCTGAAGATATCATTGGCGAACCTGTCCATGATTGAAAACAACAGTAAGAAGGTTGTTGCTTGTGGCCTAGGACAACTTGTTAACTTCTGGGCATTAATTCCAAGGAGTTATTACTAGCAGAAAAGCACATTCATGGGTTTCCATCTTCAGGTCTATTCTAATGCATTCATGACAGCAGTGAGGGAACAATCACACTCAGTAGAGGAGTTATTTATGCTTAGAAGTGCCTTTTTTTTGGACTTTCCATGTGTTATTCTATAGTGGAATTAGTTCCAGATTTGAAGCCTTCTTACATGCTCATCTTAGGCCATGCTCATATTAGGCTCACCACGCTACTATCAGAGGAAGATATGATGATTTCGTAGTGCTAAAAAGCCTAAATTACGCAGCTATCTCAGACATATTACAGGTTTCAAGGACATATTTTGTGCTATTTTATGGTAGGATCCTTTGGAAGTTTCAGACCAGTGTTTCAGAAGTAAGCATGTTCTCTGATCAGCTACTCAAAAGGTAGATTTGAAGAGGGCAAGCAGGGAAATGTTGTTGCTTCAAATATGTGGGGTGAATGATGTTATAACCTGGGTTTGGTTTGCAACTTTGCACGATACATCATCAACAGAAGAGGCATAATTTGAGTATCGGATTTGGAGTGGTTTATCCCTTCTTTAATGCTCTTATCTTGCCCTATTTTGAGCACTATAGGGTGCCTCTTCCCAGCTGGCTTTAGCTCAGCCTCAGCCTTTAAATTTTGGCATTGTCTAGCTATTAGACGAAATGGATTTTTTCGTCGGAATCCTACGATATAAATTTTCACGAATCTTTATTTTTTGTTGTTCAAAATCCATTTCTGAATGCATAAATGGATTCAGCGTGCTGAAAAATCCCTGGGGCACTCTAATTATACAGAAATAATTACTCAAATCTACGAATCTAATAATTTCTCGCCCGATTCAGACAAATGTGACCGAGAAAAATTGTCATTTTGTAAAACATGTAGCCTACAAATTTAAATTTTATCCAAATTGTTCTAGAGGTTGATATTTAGTTTGTGACCAGTCTGAATGCTTTCTTTGAGTCCATATTGGTTGTTATTCTTCTGAATCGTGTGATGGTCTTGCATACAGATGGGCAGATTTATTGAAGCATCTTTTGGGCAGTGTTTGAGTGTGCCAAAAACTCAGAATAAAGACACATTTATGGAAGAGAAAAATTTGATTCTATCTTAAAAGGCACCTCTATGTACTTCAGTCTATTTTCACTCTCATAACAACCAACAATTAGTGTGCCCTTTGTTGAGGGAGTTAAGCTGGCAGTAAAGGCAATTTTATTGAAGGTGCTACACTTTATTCACTCACACAAATGGGGCACATTAAGTCGATACTTTTCAAATATGTTTCCCTTCTTTCAGATTTTGAACATCAACTGAGAAAGTGATTTTGTGGTGAGGAAGTGCATAGGGATATTTCATTTCCTATGTGATTAGAGAGGCATAGTCAAGGCATAGATTGAGAACGCCCTTTAGGATATTGACATGGGTCAACTAGAAACCCTTTCACAAGGTGAAAGGCCCACCTTGAAGGAACCATCCACCTTATAAGGCAAATTAAAAGGGTTTTATGACATGATCGAGGTTATGTATGCTAGTAAAGAGAAGCGCTCCACTATCTGCAGAGTAGATTACCTATTTTAAGGAATGAACATACTAGAAGAGATTTACTTGAGGAGTGCTAGAGTTAGGAGATTGACATGTAGTAGCCAAGACATAGTTAATGCTTTCTTTATGAAATTTTCATCATGTTTGAGGAGAGCCCAATTTTGAGGAATATTCTAGATGAAGCTTATCATATTTTGTTGTGAAGAAGGGTCATGCTTTCACCCAAAGAGGCATCCAAAGAACTTTTTATTAAGGATAGATGCATGTATTTGACTTTTTGGAGTAGAATTCGACCTCCTTAGGAGGAATTCGACTTGTTTTCATTATATACAAATGTAATGCAATGTATTAGAGGTGGGATGTCTGATATTTTGAGAGCCAAGGAGCAGCATATGCATGTACTTTTCCTAAATTGAACACAGAGACAGTTTGCAGACTTGTGAAGAGATTCTTGTGATTTGATCATTGGTATGAGTCTTTTTCTTCAATTGTGTAATGTTTCTCTACTATATATGATAGATTTTATTATCTCCATACAGTAATTGTCTTCATGCTCAACTTAAGAAGTGATTTACAGAACTCAAGCTTATGCTCTGTATTGTTTTAAGTTGACCATTTTTGTTTACACCTTCAACTTGTAAATTGAACCCATATGCACTTTATGCTCAATTTACACTTTCCTTTGCTTTCCATCACCACTATACTAAAACCAAATCATCAGCATACCAATGTTTACATCTATCTTGACTTTTCCATAATTGCATCCTTGTTTTTGGTTCATTAGGGTTTCATAAAAAACAATGACCTATTTGAAAAGATGACTCCATCTCTTTTCTCATCTCCAACAAATCAAATTATCCATTAGTGAGTTGAATACCTAGCCTAACATATTCTTCATTCAGTCATTTAGTTGGATGATCTAAATGAGAGAGCCCTCTCTGGGTTGGTAGGGCTAGCTACTCAATCCTAAATATTGGTCTATGGTTACCTCTTTGGTTTCTTTTCTCGGCCTTGGGAAACTAAGGAGTGCTAACAAATTCCATTGTGAATATGATTTTTCAATCCAAGTTTTTGATGAAATCCTCCAAAGAAGTATAGTGTTGTGAAAGGAATCTATTGTTAGATAAGCCCAAAATTGGCATGTCAGGGATGCCCTGAAACTCCTTGTCAAATGCAAAGAAAATGGATGGATCCTAGTTTGGTCACTGTTATAGTCAAACTTATACAACATATAAACATAATTCCCAACAAAAATTCAATGACTTTATTAAATAGCCCTCTTCATTGCATCTTGCTTAAAAATAGAAGTATCATTCCACAATGTTTACTAATGCATGCTCAACATCTTTTGAAGCTTAATCTACCTGCATTCAACTGAGGGGTATTTATGTCTATACCTAGCTTATACTGCAAATCATTGTTGTTGTTTCCATTACATAATACTTTGCATTTAAATCAGATGGAAACTTATTACAGAGACCTTTCTGAAATCTTTACAACATTTTCCAGTGTCTCTGGGTCTTATAGCACTTCCTCAGCTTGCTTTTGAAAACCACAGACAATTTTCACAGTCCTTCAAAGTGAAGTGTGAAATAGTTTCCTAAAGATTCAGACATAGTCTCAACACCAACTGTTACAAAGCCATTATGAATCCAGTAAGGCACAATATTGTCATTACAAGCAATAGAGATCTGAGCTATCTCATTTTCATGATGGGAAATATAAGATCCACCCCTCCACCACGAACATTAGAAACAGTAACCCAAATGTGCAACACTCATTGTATTGTATTCAATATGCCATCCTGGCTCATCAACTACTATTATTTTCCTTTATGAATCTTCCTTTCTGAATCTGACACGCTAGTAATATTGTTAGTGTGGAGGTAGCATTAAATTTTTAATTAACCAATTGCTACAACACTAGCATATGGCTTGGATTGGACTGTTTAAAAGAAAATTGGGAAATCTACACCTTCCTCCTTACCCAAGAGAAAAATGTCATGGCCCATAGAATTACCAGATAACCCAACAACAGTTTCTTGGTTTTCAAAGTGACCAACATCACCCAAATTGAATTTATAAGCTAATATATTGACAAAGATATGAAAAAGAATGTAAAAAAAAACACGAGGGATTGAGGTGGGAAGGAATTTTTATCCAACCATGTTTGATGTTGTATTTAAAACCTTTAGTCCTGACCAACCTCTCAGTCATTTAGGAAGGCCCGCGCAAGAAGATGCTCAAGAATTTCTTAGTTTTTTTATGTATCAATTGCACAATGAACTACTTAAACTGGAAGGTAGGGACCTAAATGGCTCTGGCGGCAAAAAAAATTCATTGGCTACAGTTAGTGGCAATGATGATTGGGAGATTGTTGTCCCTAAGAATCGAACTGAAATAATTAGAACACATACTTTTATGGAGTTGGAACTAAGTGCCATCTTTGGGGGGAAATTGAGGAGTGTTGCCAAATCAAGGGGTAAATATATGTCCTTTACTTCTTATATATTTGTTTGAAGTGAGAAGAAAATCTTTGATTTGTATCCTTTTGTAGAAAATAAATTCTAAATTTCTACCTTTCATAGTTGCACTAATTTATAATCGCATTGTCATCTAGATTATGGAGGGAATCTGGTGGAGACATTATTTTTTAGAAACGTAATGTGTATAATAGTGAATGAAATGACTAAAAACAATTGCAGAAATAAAACACAATAATGTTGTAGTGGACATAAATTTTATTCTCTATTGGTTGTGTACAATGGTGATAGTTATATCTAAGAAGAGATGCATCCTACTCCCATTAGCCAAAATCCTCATGCAAGAGGGTGATTCCCTTATTCATTAACATATACAACATAAAATGAAAGGAAAATAATATGGAAAGACCAAGGACAAAGCAGGTGGAAGGCCAAGAGTTGAGTGCCCCGAGTTTTAGTTGCAACAGTTGATTTGCTGGGATTGTTAACTTTTCACTCCAAATTTTGATTGGGATGCAAGATAGCTTATTGGGAAGCTATGGTTGAGCTATATAATGTGGAAACTGATATGGACCCTAAAAACAACAGCTAGGAAAGGATCAAACCATGTGATTTTCAGATTTGACCTGAAACTTCTAAATTCAGGGGCTATTATAAAAGGGCCTTAACTGGCACCTAGATCACCATTTTACTTGGAAACATTGCTAATAAAACAAAAATGGGATGAGATGGGACTTTCTTCACAGTTCATGAGAATGTTGGCAGTGACATGTCCCTATACTAAGGTTGATTTTGAGAAAAAAAAATCACAGATGATCTGAGACAACAAGCAACTACTAATGCAACCATGCAACTTTGATAGTGTACCTTCCTATCTTTGTATCTACACGAGGCACTAGATACTAAATAATGTCTCTAGATTCTTACAAAACGGATGCTTGACCAGTGTCATTGAGAATTCAATACATTTTAAGGAAAGGTTCCCTATTGAAGATTTGGTGGCTTAGGATTGTTTTTTTTTGTAAATAAGTATATATGTATATTAAGAGCTGCCAAAAAACTGAGGCAAGATAACAGAGTACAAAAAATATTCAGGCTGTAGTTACTGGACTGCCCCAACTATGGGGAAACCAACCCAGCCAGCCCTACCAAACCATTAGTCCTAAAAAGACATAGTTTAAACCAGTAAGATAGTATCTTATTGTTCATCTTCTACTACCTAAAACCTGAGAGGATTTAGCACCTAAACTCTAGAAATTCAGACACCTGGCAGATAGCTGGGTTGTGTGGCCGAAAGGTCTCCTGGCCACGGCTCTTGCTCGATGAACGTTGGCCCGTCATACCACTGTTTTCCCTCTTCAGTGCTGCGCTCCTTTCCCTCGGCGTCGCCCTCGCTCGCATCCTTCTGCTTGCTTGTTCCTACTGGAGTCGGCCCATGATGCTGACCTTCATCTTTGATGTCTTCGACAGGATCCGGGAACAGGGCTGCATGCATGGACGATATGATTTGGAGGAAGCTTGCCACCTTTGCTTCTGTCGCTTGCATGCGAAAGTGCAAATCCGCCACTTCCTGCCTAAGCTCGAAGACCAAGTGGTGCAGTACCGACAGACTATTCCTGAATTTCTCCTTGTCAAAGGAATCCTGGGGGTGTGGTGCTGCAGTCGTAGGCTCCTCCTGTGTACTGGGTCCGCTATGCAGGTTACCCGGAGGGTGAAGGGAGGGCACAGGGTTAGACGGGCCAGTTGGGGGGTCGTGGAGGAGTCAAGGGAGCGCAATGGGAGTTCGGGTAATTACTGCCATGGAGCTTAGTTGCAGTGCTTTCAGAGAGGCTGGAGTGAAATCAAACCAGTGGCGAGGTGAGGAGTCATCAGAGGTCGAATCTGGGGGTGTAGTCGGGGGCCTCCGAGGCTTCCAAGGAGAACCCCATCTTGGGCGTCCTCTTGGTCGCTTCATTGGAAGCCTGGTGCAGCTAGCAGGAGGGACGAAGGGCGTCTGGTGGAGGAGAATGATGGGGGTGTGCTCACACCTGAGAGGAAGAACAGGGTTGAACTCGAGTTGCACAGGGAGGAGCCCTGCGAACATCGAGCAGAAATAAATCGCCTGCATGGTGTATTCCATACAAAAACGCAGCGAGGGGAAAGGACGTCGGGGTAAATGCGCCCTCGCATCAACATTAATCCTCATTTAAACCGCAGATGGGGCGATGGGTTGTGGCACAAGCCCTTCACGTGGCCCCCTGCCACGTCGCCTTGTGCCCTCGCTAATCGCCTGCCACGATGCCCCTATTGACACCCCATCCGTGGGGTGGCTTAGGATTGTTATTCTTGTGTATGGGATGAAAAAGATATGTTGGATTAGAACTATTACCCTTGTGTATGGTGTATTAAGTGGTATTTGATTAATCAAATTGAGGATGAAAGCATTGAGGTTGCACTTTGCCGAAAGAAACATTTCCTTTCTTTATCGCATGCTACATTTGGAAGTTGGTAAATGCCAATGCTTTCAATTCAGTGTTTTTGATGCAAAGTGTATAAGAAACCATTTAGCACACATAATGAAGGCCAACTTTGGCACCCTTTTGAAACAGTCTATTCCTTATTCATTGGTTTATGATATTTGTAATATCTTGAAATTTATGCACTTAAATATACTAAAACTAGTTTTCAGGAGTATAAATTAGTAATATTGATAGTTCCCAAGCCAGGAAGAAAGGAATTACGTTAATGCATTGAAATGGAAAAAAAAAAAATCCATGTTATATGGAATTTACTGATAATTTAAGTATAAAATAGAAACGGTGCTTACATTTGGTTGTTGCATGACTATCTTTTGATTTATATACACATTGGAAATTGCATTTTTATATTTCATAAGTGGTTTATTACACTTTGGCATATCTGTAGAATCTCATACCAGCAGAAGCAGATGCAAAAGTGGATCCCATGGATCTTTACACATAAGCTGCAAATTTTTGGGTTATGCCAGAACACCTTCTATTATATCATCCATCATATGGCATATGAATTCTATTGTATATTAACTAGGCCATCATATAGGACAAGGAAGAACATTTCTTTACAAAAAATTCACCAAGACTTTAAAGGTTTAATAATTAAGTCAAAGATTCGTCAAGATTTTACAAGATTTTATAATTCAGTGAAAGATTCGCCAAGATTTTACAAGATTTTATAATTCAATGAAAGATTCGCCAAGATTTTACAAGATTATATAATCAACTAAAAGATTCACCAAAAAAATTATATATACATATTATATTATTGATAAAATAGCCTTCAATTTTTCCTATGTATCATGGGGATTCCCCCAATTATTATACATATAAGTTTAGTGGGGGTTCTTAAAATCACCACTGTCGCTTACTTGCAAATATTCCAACCAGGGTGGTATTTTGCATGGTGACATTGTCATTGAGCTTGATGTTGTCGCCAAGTGTTAATTTTATGGCCCCTTCCTGCTTATTTATGCATTTTTTGGGCTTTTGTAGCTGGTCCATTCCAATAAATACTTTCTTGGAGTTAGGGAAAGGTATCCAATACGCTCATGACATGAACAATTCTGATGTAAGAGAACTAACAAAACCACTTGTTGTGGAAACCGCCTGCGGCTGAGAATGATACAAATCTGGAAAGAAGGGGGAGAAGGAAACCGGTGAAAGTGAGGCATTGTTGAGGGGGGGGAGGGGGAGACTTGCGGAAGAAGGGAAGAACAGGTACAGGGGAGGACGAGGGGAAGTACAGGCTCATTATTGTCGGGAGAGGGTAGATTAGGGGAAGGTAAGGTGGGGAACATGAGATCTAGAGGCACGAGCGAATCTAGTGGGGGAGTGGAAAAAGATATGCCATTGGGAGGGGGGGAAGGAGTCGGGGTGGGCAGAAAGGACGTGGGCAATCTGATGAAAAGGAAGTCTAGATCTATGAAGTTGGGACCAGATTCGTCGTGTAGTCAAGGAGATCGAGGTCCTTCGTTGAATCAACCATCTGACATGATGTGGGAAGATAGCGAGGAGGAACAGAGGGGGATATGTGGCAAGGGAGATTCGTGGATCCGCATAAATCGAGGGTAAAGAAGAGAGAGGACAAGGAACAGAGAAAGGAAGGCGAGGGGAAATGTTAACAGGGGGAAGCCTGGGGGTTAAGACTTTCTGTGGAAAACCTAGCCCCACAGGTCGAGCACGTATCAAACCGCAGAGCCATCCCTTAAGAATTTGATTTCATTAAAAATATATATATTATTTATAATTTAATTTATTTAATAATTGGATAAACCAAAATTAATTTGGATTGATGATAATTATCATATAGTGAATTTAAAATATATTTTATTTTCAACGAAGGAGGAAATCTCTTAGAGTAACTAAACTTACACCATGTATAATTATATGTTTGTGTTTAATAAAGATAATTCAATGATTATATTTTTGGTTATTAATTATTAAATTTTTTAAGTTAAAAAAATTAATAATATTTAAAATTATTAGTTTAATTTTTGTTTAGACAATTTGACTATATTTATATTATTATGTGTAGACAAAATTTAGTTATCTAAATTAATTTGTTGGTGATTTATAAGAAGTAGATTTTCATTCCAATATTTTTGGATATTGAATTATTAATCAATTAAAAACAACATTTTTTGTTTAAGTAAAAAAGAGAGGTAGATCTTGCTATATTAAGTGCCAAAAAATACAACTATGCCTAGGCTGCCAGTTGTTCCACCAAATTAGCAGAAACTGGAACAACTGGCAGCCAATGCTATCCTTGTCAAAAATAGGCAGTGTGTCATCTGTATTGCTCGTAGGAAACCAAGACGGATGGCATCCCATAGTCTGAACTGTAACTAGAAGTTTAGACAATATAGTTAGCTTAGACCATGACAAAACAGTGTTGACTGACTTTAGAACCATAAGCAAAAGCATAACCATAAGCAATTAGACCATAACCAGAAGCATAACCATAAGAAATTACCCGGTGGCCTCAGAGGTGGCCATGTCAACATCTTCATCCTATGCTCCCTCACTAGCTGGCATCACGAAAGGATGCGCACAGGTTGGGCATCTCTGCCCTGCTGGCGCATTGGAGAAGGCGTCGTATAGCATATCCAGAGATTGGCTCATGAGGGTACCACGGTGGACTTGGTCCACCATCTGGCTCCTCAAATCGAACATCAATTCAAGGTGCTTCGGGTGGAAAAATGGCGATGGGACATGCCACTGTTCCTGCATGGACAAGATGGGAGGTGGTGCGAGGACCTTGCCACCCTCCCTCGACTTGCCACCTATCCTGTTCTCTGCGGCCTCGCTTGGTGCTACCTTGCTCTGTTGCTCCATGTCTGCTCTCTGACCCTGTGACTCTGTCTTCTTTTCCTTGTTGCTTCCATGCCTTTGGTCAAGGTGTATCCAGCTACGGGTGCAACATTTTGAGAATCCAGCTCCTTCGGAGTCTCCTCCTCTATGTAGCAAGTGGGAAACTCTTCCAATTGTGCTTCCTCTGTGCTGTGACCTTGTTGCTCCACAGTGGCGGCCATGGTGGCTTCCCCTAGGAGGTTTCTTGGTGGATGCCAGTTATCGAGCACAGTGAAAAGAAGATGCTCTGGAGGAGCCTGAATTGGCTCCTCCGGGAAGACCTCCTCCACGTATGCCATGGGAGGCGTTCTGACCAATTTTGCCCTGCGCGCGAGTTGAGTCCGGGCCATAGACAACACATGCTCCATCCATTGTTGTCTCTTATGATGAGCAGGAAAGGTGTACTAGGCAGAGCCATGACGTGGCTTCCCTCGTTCTCACGGCATTGGAATGAAAATTCAGATCGATAAAATGTAGAGGGTTTTCTGGTGGCTGCACCAGAGCTCACAATTGCTTGTCTGGTGCTGGCCAAAATCAAACTGGATGAATCCATGGCAAGGATTGTTCATAAGCGGATGGAGAGATGGGACAGGCTCCTCCATTAACTCTCCCACCTTAACTGATTGCATCTCCGGATTGCTCACGCGAGGGAGAAGTCCCATGTCGTGGAATTGGTGGTTGGGGCCAGCTCCCATCCTTAATGTTGAGTGGATGAGAGTCGGCATGCCTCATTGATAGCCAAGCCTGGCTCCATCCCAGGTGGTTTTGATACGCAATGTATCACCCCATCCAGGGCAATTAAAAACAACATTAAATCATATTCCAAAATCAAAATAAAATTGAGTTACTCACTAATATCCATTAAATATTCATCACCCAATTTCATATATATATATATATATATATATATATAATTTTCAATATTTAATAAACATTAAATTCAAAATTTCAAAACAATCATTGAAAAGTAAAAAAGACGACAAAGTTGGACATTGTTTTTTAATGTTTTTAAAGATAACGTAACCTCGGGCTAAGTTAGATGGCCACATTAGCTCTGAAGCCACGGTCATAAGAGAACAAGTAATCATTCTTGTTACTCAATAGCTATGGGCCAACTCAAAAACTCCAAAATAATAATTTTCCATTGTAGAAAGCGCGTGCATTGGAATTATCAAACTGAAAATATCTCATAATCAAGTGTGCTTGAGTGCTTGACTTTGAAAATATCTCATAATCTAGTATTTCTTTGTTGGCAAGTATGAATGGTTCTTCCATCTCGTTTGACATTAAAAGGATGTGGTTTTTTCAATGCTCCAAATTAAAGTGATAAATTTATGTGAGAGAGGATAACCAAAAAGATATTAGTTTAAAAATATTACGAAATAATTATATATCTAATTATATGAAGATGTGTTTTTATTTAAATTTCTTTTCAAAACAATATAAAATGATGTAGAGATGGTATTTATCTATTGAAAATCTCTACATAAGCTTTGTTAGCTATATTTTCTACAAGTAACCATCAAACATGTTTAAAAAAGTTAATAGCTTATCCCTATATATCAACTATACCAAATATCTCAAATGCCTAGCCGCCTCACCCATTGTACCGTGTAGCTCATTCAACCTGAGAAAATGAAATTCTTATTCCAAATACAAAGCCCTTTGGGAAATTGGCTCTCTCTACCTGTTAATATCAATATCTCGACCTTCTCCATTCCCCTTTGAGAAATAGTTTGCTTGTATTTATAGAAGCATAATATTCTAATATCAATTATCTAATTGGGAACATTGCTAACACATATGATTCTTTGTTTATCCATCAAAATAGAGGCTCATGGCAATTAAAAAAACTATAACCTTGGTAGAATAATTAAGGGTATAAATAAATAAATAAATGTTAAAAAGATTTTGATCTTTCTTGGGTTGAATTGTGTCAAATGTTACCTCCATATGCATGACTAGGAAGAATGGTATTCAAATTTCGAAGATTAGTTGAAGGCTTTAAATTTGTAGACTTTTTTTTTATGTTTTTTCAGGGCTCAATACCTCAAGGGAAAAAATGTCTAATGAAGCTTGCAATAAGGAAAAAGAGGTTCATTTGCATCTAGGGACAATAAGGAAAAAGAGGTTCATTCCATAAGCACCAAATGATGCCACTATACACAATGGACGAGTGGTGATCTGGATACACAATGGTTAAGGCAATATGAATGAGTTTGAATCATTGTGCAACTCCATATATCATCCTATGAGGTGAATTCCATATGAACTTTGTCATGATGGGATGGATGGAAGTATGTGGTATAATGTTAATTACATGAAGATTAATTTCTCCAATCTATGTTGTCGCCCTCCACCATCGAATCTAGAGAATTGGGAAGAGCCCCATGCTCTGTAATTTTATGTTGAATTGGAAGCAATTTCTTTCGTTTAAAGCTGGGAATCTCTTGTAGGTTTCAAAGTGGGTACCTTCACCTAAGGTTGGAAGCAGTCTTTTCTAACTGCATCGACATTAGGCTAGGAGAATGGCCAATCCACGTGGTTATCCAAACAAGGGTGCCTTATGTGAAAACTTTGATCTTAGAAGAGAAATTTGTAGGTGTGAAAGGTTCTATGGCAATGCCCAAGAATGCATTTCTCTGTATGTAAGGAAGTGGGAGGGTTGGAGGAAAGATTGGGAGCACAAAAAATCTTAAGGAAATGTAGGTGATTCAAAGGCAGATGATCACCACATAGAAAACTAAAAGGAAAGCACATCTAGCTAGACATAAGAGAGGAAATTAACAGTGACAGATTGGAGGAAATTGAGAAGAAAGTTAGAGTGTTGTAGGATAGAATTATGAAATTGGAACTAGAGAAACAACCAATCTATGAGGAGTTAAGGAAATCAGAGATCCATGTTCTCTCAGTAAGCTCTCTTGATTGGGACCAAATGGAAGCTATGGAAGAAGACATTGTCCAACAAAATGTTGAGCAAGCAGGAAAGCAAATCTCGATCAACCCCTCCTCAATAGCAGGTAGCAAGCAAAATACCCCTAGTAGGTATGGGCCCAAAAATATTTGAATTTTAATATTATGCTTTGTGCTTTGCAAGATAATATTTTGTTAGAACAATATGCATGGGCCCAAAAATATTTGAATTTTTATATTATGTTTTGTGCTTTGCAAGATAATATTTTGTTAGGATAATATGCACATAGTATGTTTGTTATGATAACATCTAAGTCTATATACAAGCCACATAGACAATTCTAAAACTAAAACTTTAAGCTTAATACAATCTGGAATTATTTGGTTAAAATCTTGAAGAAATTTCAAATCTTCAAAATAATTTTACATTTTATATTTTATATTAATATATTGGACTATTTCAATATAATCTCGTTTTTATATAAAAATAATCATTTTTATTAAAAATAAATAAATAAATAAACAAAATATGAGTAATCATATGCATCTATACTAAAAAAAATTATAATACAAACTTAAAAAAACCTAGCTTAGTTTTTTCTCATGTTATATTTTTTTTAATGTTTACAATGAAGTTAAATATCTAATATTTTTTTAATTAATCATAATTAAAAAAAACATGAAAAATAAATATTTTTCATCTCAAACTTTTAAAAAATCACAATTAAAAAAATGAAAAATTAAAAAGTTATATTTGAAAGTTGAGAAAGGCCCCAGTTTTGAATTAAATGATCAATATACCTTTGTGTTTGTTATCGTATGCTTGGTTATCTGTAATATTCTTTAGTTAATCGTGATGGAAAGGTACTGAGATTATTTTTCCAACCCAACAAATTGTGATTGCACTTCATCATATGAAATCAAAAAATGCAATTGATTGCAATTCATATCATAAAATATAAAATGGTGGGATATTTTGCCTTATCTCATTGATAACCATAAGACCAAACCGTGGGTTTTTTATGCACATATTTTTATTATTGATTATTAATTTTGTTACTCCAATAACTTGCTTAATAGGCTTGTTAAAGGAGGAATCTTGCATATTTATAGTTATTTCATTATTTTTCAATTCTTCATAACATAGTATATTATTTAACTATATTTTAGAAAGCTTTTTTACTTCTATGTTGTTGTTTTTTTAATTCATCATAACATAGTATATTATTTAATTATATTCTTTAGTTACATAATCTTATCATAAGTTCTTGAATGGTATTTGGAATGCTGGAAAAAAAAAATTTGTAAATATATAAAAAAAAAAAAATAATCACATTAAATTATTAAAAAAAAACTTAGTATGAGTGTTATTTATCATATGAAACTATAAAAAACGTAGAGTGATTGCAATTTGTGATAAACACTTTAAAAATATAAAATGGTCATATGTTTTGGCTTATTTCATTTCAGTAAGATATATGCAGATAAACCCGAAGCCTTTATCTTTAACCAAAACACTATTTTTTTATACACATGTTTTTCTTCATTATTAGTCCATGTTTTTCTTCAGCAGGTTCTATAGCGTTCGATTCCCATTGACTTACTACTACTTGGCCTTTGACTTTTATTTTTTTTATTGAGTTCTAAACTTTAACTTTAGAAACTGTAGATTATACATCTTATATGATATAATATAAATAAAAAATTGTATTTCTCTGAAATCTGATTGGATGCAAACTTTGAAGCGTTATTGCCACACCAACGACGACATTGTTGGTAATATCGCCTTCATTAAATCCATTTGCCAATATCTATATTAAATGTCTTTGTTATTAAGTATTTTTTAATTTAGATCATGAATACTTTCAAAGTTTGATTATATTTATTATTAAAATATTTAACAATTTAATAGTAAAATTTTATTTTTTAATAAAAAAATTATTTAAATCGTTGTTTTGGAAAAATAGTTCGATGTCTGTGACAATTGTAATTATTCACATTTCAGCTTATAGTTCTTCAATGTGGGCATTCGATGAAAATCAATTTAGATTTGTTTACTATGTTAGGCACACGAAAATAGAATTTTCAAAAAAAATTAGGCCCACGAAAATAGAATTCTCAAAAAAAAAATTGTGCATAGTTGTTATACATTGTTGTTGTTGGATAGTCTAAATGATGTTAAATGCATGTTTGAATTTATGGTTCACAATAAACATGTAGAGTGAACTTCTTAAACATAACTTTTCATAAATATTCAAATTAAGGTTAATCATGGCATAGAGGGTATGCTCATATGCTCTCAATGCCACAAACAAAGTAAATTTTGCTCATTCAACTCTAGACTTTAGATTGACCCATTGACCAATGCTACAAACAAAGTGTTTGAAAGTACAATTTCAAATGCACTTTCACCTTTTTAGTGCATTATGCTCATCCAACTCTAGACTTTAACGTTATATTGTCCTCGGTATGTGAGAATTGTATTAAATCAATGAACTTATACATTAATGGATATACAGTTTCAAATATTTTATATTTGCATAGCTTCAAATTTGTTTGTATGGTAGTGACTACGCTGTTATTCAACACTTGTTAATTTTGTTAACTTTGTAATATACTTTATGATAATTCATTAATATCTACTACTTAATAATATAGTTGAGTTAACATGTAAAAGGCATAGTAATAAAATGAAGAGATGTTTCTTTTAAATATGTTCATATTCTCGTTGGAATTTGGAATGAAAACAATGCAAGAAATTTGTTTTTATTTATTTATTTATTAAGTTTATTTATTATATTAATAATTAAATAAATATAAATATTTATTACTTAGTGGGGTAAGTTGTTTTAAATGTAATTTAAATAAGTATTAATATTTATTAAACGATAAAATTGATTTGAGTAAAAAATATAATATTAAAGGTGAAATATATCTTATTAATTTAGTTTTTGAAATTTGCATATATAGTATGTAGTATTTCTAAGTTTGTATGATCCGAGATTGATAATTAAAGTAAGTTTATGCGACTTAATAGCATATTGTTGTAATTCCCCTGATTCAGGTGACATGGACGAGCTTCAACAACGAGATTGTTCCCCAAGGAGCATCGCTACTTGTCACTCATGATCTCCTTTAAACGCCCACCTAGGCGATCGCCCCTTTCATCACTCATGCGCCATCATTACAGAATTCAACTTTGGCTCAACAATGTCATTTCAGTACAGTCCGATCTCTGCTTCTATCCTTCCCACGCTCTGACTCCTATGGGCTCATTCATTAGCAATTATGGTCTTTACGGCCTTGATTATGGACCCTCACCAGCTTTTTAGTGTTCCTTCGTGGGTTTTCCATTTGTCTTGGTCCTCTGCTTACATTCCTTTACTCTCAATTGCACTTATGTCTCCTTCAGACACTTTGGCTCTCACCCTACTTTGTCTTCTCTACAATCACTCCCTTTCTCTTGCGCCCATGTCCCACAGTAGTTTCTCTCACCACTCTAGGGGCAATCGTCGTCGTTCTTCTAGTTCTCATCTCATCTCTGCAGCAAAGGAATCTGTGGAGGCTTCCCACACCCACACTCCACCTGAGATACAAGAGAAAATTGATTCGGCGAAGGCAGATGTCAAAGTCCTTAGCCACTCCGTCTCTAATGAAGACGTTGCGCATAACACTCATTCATGGGTTCCTAACACTGGTTCTACACGACCGAGAGAGTCACAGTATCTTAATACAATTGATATTTACTAGCATCTTAAGATGCTATTGGGAAGAGTTCTTGTTGAGAGGCATAAAGGTCATTAGGAAATTCTCTTATAGTTGGATGACGTGAAACTACAAATAAAGTTGGTGGACCACAAGATCATTTTGATGACAGAGAAGCTAGCTAGAGTGGACTTGACCAAGATGGATTTTCCTTAGTCCCATGTTCCTATGACTCATGACCACCCTCCTCTAGCCTAATTCTTTCATGTTTTTCAGTCTTGTCTATTTTTTTCTCAATTTCGGAGACTTGGGAGCTTTTACCCCACCTCCTTTCAGTTATTATTATGCTAGGAAGACTCATATCATACCTTCATCAAACAACTATAATTTGTGTCATTCCCTACTCCATAGTCTTAAAAAATAATGGTTTTATAGGCCTGTTAAGCTAGACAAACTTCTACAATGTTGTTGGTCTAATTCCCCTAACGACAAGCTAACAAGGTTTTTATACAACACTCTCTTAAGATAATTCAAAGATTGTGGATAGTTTTTAAAAAAGAAATAGTATATTGTTGCAATTATGTAATTGTCAAATATACTCATAAATACAATGATTATGATATTAATAATAAATGATATTCATCGTGATATCAAGGATGAACATGTTACTAGAGGGTTTTAAGGAGTTGAAAACACTACTACTTCAACAAACAACCAAATCCTTGATTAGATTTTACCATTATTGTTATTACAATTAGTATTACTACTGCTTAATACTATTTTGTATTTATTATTTATTTTTATTTTTATATTTTTAATTTTAATTTTATTGTAAGTGTATTTGGTATAGGCATCATATTCAATAATGTCCTTAAAAGAGGCTCTACTTTTTAACCAAAATAGATTATATAGAGACGTTCTTTTGGTAATTTTTATATACATAATGTGTTAAAAAAAATTTATAAAAATGATCTTTCTTTAAAAGAGGTTTTACTTTTTAACCAAAATAGATTATATCGAGACGTTTTTTTTGTTATTTTTGTATATTAAAAATATAATTATAAAAATGAATTTTTAAAAATAAATCATCTAAAATTTTAGAATAATTTATATTAATTAATAATTAAATTAATTATGATTGGAATTAAATATTTTTTGTGTCAATAACCAATTTCTAAAATAATTTATCTCTAATAATTTGTGTTAATTAATAATTAAATTAATTGTGATTTAATTTTATTTTATTTTTTTATCAATAACCAATCTCAACTAACTTAAGTTTCAAGGAAAAGTTCTCAATTATGTAATTTATTGTTTCAACATTTTTAAATAATGTATTTTATTTGTTTCAACATTTTTAATAAAGTATTTTATTGTTTCAACATTTTTAAATAGAACTTTATTGTTTCAATATTTTTAAATAATGTTTTAATATTCCCAATATATTGTAAATATTTCCAATATATTGATGATGATGATGATTAACGTCTACTGAGACCTAATTGGTCTATCGGATCTTAAGAGGGTAAGTGATTACTTGTGATTCTTTAGAATTTTGTTTCTGTGCTCGAAAAGCATTAAGAGAAGCTTTCCAAGATCACCATACTTTTGTTGAGATAAGAGGTTAGGAAGGTTGGTAGTGTGATAAATATTTTGAAAATGTGATCTAATATGGGTATAGGTTGGACAATCTAA
>ML783886.1:879507-898317 GCA_009831015.1 Picea engelmannii | reverse complement strand
TATACATGAAAAAATTATATATATATAATTTTTTCATGTATAGTTGTAACCCACATAGTATAAAAGGCAAAATGTTGATTGTCATATTAGGAACTGGGCTAATGGACTTAACTTATGAAACAAGCAATTGAGAACGACTCTACGGTCCCTAACATTGATCGTGAGGTAATTTAGTTGAAGTCCACAATGGGCGAGTTATCACACACTGAGAAGAGAAGGTAAAATGGTCCTGATATACTTTTCTTTTACACATTTAAAAATAAATAAAAACGTGTCGATATTCATGCTTATTCATGTATGGTTAGTATAACACACGTAAAATTCTTTGGTAAGTGAAAAGGTGTTTCGAATGTTTCTCTAACCGAAAGTGTTTGCAAATATGTAGTTAATTTTGGAATGTTAATTTTGTGATAGTATAGAATAATGTATAATGTTTTATCATTCATCAATACACATCAAAGTAGAGTTTTTAAATGAGTTGTATGTTTTTTTTATTTTGGAAGTTTTCATTAGTTTAAAGTTAGTAGTATAAAGGTAGGACTCAAATTGAACTTAGTCTAATCAATTAGATATGGTTTTTTCCTTCCACATCAAAGGCTAGTTGTTCAGTGGACTTTACCATCAACTATCTACTTCTTGCTCACATCTTGTCTTCATCCAATATTTATGTACCTTTTGTTAAATCCTTTTAAAATGTCAATTCATAATTTCTTTCATTCAAATTTGGCATTTCCTTGATTTATGAATATGTTGCATAATGTAGGAGAAAGTGTTACTTAATTTTTACTTCTTCATTTGTACATACTTAACAAAGTCTTCCCATCACTCTTAGGGTTAGGATTGTTTCCATCTTCCTATTTCACTTTACAACTTTTGTGAGTTTTTTCTTAACTGTACTATTACATGTTTTTCACAAGATGAGATATTAATCTTCAAGTAATTATACACTATGATCTCCTCTAAACTATTAAAGAAGTTTTCAATGTAATATTGATGTTTTCTTTTGATATACTTTCACAATTTTTTCTTCAATTAACATTTTTTACATAATTTTTTTACAGCTTTTTATTCATTAAATACCTTGCTTCTTATATAATAATTTTCAAACTATTTTCCAAATTTATATTTTTTTCCTCTTTTAACTATTTTTATTTATTTTAACCAATATTATATCTATATCAATATTATTATATTGATATCAATATTATTAACTAATGTTTTCTAGGGGCTCTACGATTAGGGTTTTCCTCGTTGCAACCCTTCCGCATGTGCATGGCTTCTCTCCTGCTTGTGGCTCCGCCCCCGTGGGTAGCTCATTTTTTTCGCTAGTGCACCTTCTTCTCGCGAACGGATTGGGTCTGGCTCTAGTGTGATGCGACCAGTGGCTTGGTTGTTGATGTTCGGTTCTCTAGATTTTGTCCCTTTGGGTGGTCTATGCCTCTGGAACAAATCCACGGGGCCTTCTTCTTTCGATGGTTTCCTCTCTCGGTGTGTTGGTGACCAGGTTATGAGTTTTTGGCATTGGGTTCTGGAGCTTGGTGTTGCGGTTGTTGGGTTTTTTTTGCTTCTCTTCGGTGGTTGGGACAGAGCTTTGAGGTCCATTCTTTGGGTGTGCAATATGGATCGTGGATCTGGACTTTAAATGCATGATCTTACAATTTGTATTATTGTAACTATTTTTTGTGGCTGTGTAGTTAGATCTGGACCATTTTGGAATTCTTATTTTCTACTCTTTTACCCATATTTCAAAAGTACATCATACACCTGTAAAATGTAATTTTAAATCATTTTAGATGCATAAAATTACCTTCTTCTTTTTTTCCGAGAATGAAAAAAAAAACTAATGTTTTCTACTTATGCAAAATCCAACTCACGTTTAAAAGAAAATCCACATCATTCCAAGCAAAGAAAAGTGAAATTTCTATTTAAAAAGGAATGTAAATAATGGGGGTTAAACACGTGGGTAGGCCCCACATTGACGTGATCTTAGGTAAGACCAAGTTATACGTTCATTCACCAAGAACGAATCCACCCCCACAAACGTGTACCTCTCTCCAACTGACGGGCCGAATCATGGGACTATCAAAACGCTTTAAAAAAGCCATACGCGGTCAATTAGACCGAAAAAACACCAAGGTTTCAATCTAATAAAAAACAATTTACCGTTATATGCCACATGGTATTAGTTTGCAAATAAAGTATAATAGACTTTATTTATTTATGTATTAAATATAAAATTTAACTAGATAAGAAAAATAAACACAATAACATTTGACATTTTGCTTGTCCTTATTTTTATTCTATTTCACATATGCTAAAAGAAGTAAGTGTTTCAAAACTACATTTTTATTTTAAATATCAAATACAACAATTTTACTTTAATAAATAAATAAAAACTATAGATCCATATAATACAAAGAAAGATGTGGAGGAATTGTTTTTTAAAATAATATTTAATGGATTAAAGATACATATCAAGAATTTGACTTATTATTATTGTTTTAATTTTTTCACCTAATTATAACGGTGGCATGAAAACTATTTTTATTGTTTTATTTTTATAGGTGGTAAAAAGATTATTTAAATTTTACAATATTTTTAAACAATTTATTATTAAAATAAGTTTTAATTTAAATATCGTTTGACTATTATATCATTTAATTGTTTTTTTAAATAATATTTAATGGATTAAAGATAAATATAAAAAATTTGACTTATTGTTTTATTTTTTTCGCCTAATTCTATCGGTAGCATGAAAATTATTTTTATTGTTTCAATTTTATAAGTGGTAAAAAGATTATTTAAATTTTACAATATTTTTAAACAATTTATTATTAAAATAAGTTTTTAATTTAAATATCGTTTGATTATTATATTATTTGATTAGATAACAAGAAAGTGATGTAATATAGTATTATTTTTTATTTACAAATTTTAAAAATACAATAAATGATTGTTGCAATGTTCAATATAATTGATATAAAAGTAGTAAAATAGTTTTATTAGTTTTTATATATATAATTTGGTAATTTAAAAATTAAGTACAATACCATGAAATTTAATGGGTGAAACACTTAATCACATTTAAATATTATTAAATTGATATAGTATAAATTTTAAAATTTAAAAAGAAATAATTTCATTTTAATTATAAGTTTTTTAAATTCAAAATATTTTTTTAATTACTAATAATTTATATTTCAATTTCAAATTTCAATATTTGTCTAATCTACTTTTATAACATTGTAAAACATTTAATGTAATAATTAAATTTATTTTAAAACAAGGTGATATGTTTGTTTTTGTTTTAGCATATGAATGTCTTTGGTGATTACATTGTAAAATATTTAGTGTAATAATTAAGTTTATTTTAAAACAAGGTGATATGTTTGTTTTTGTTTTAGCATATGAATGTCTTTGGTGATTATGGAAGATATAATAGCATTTAAAATACTTATAATAGCATTTATAATAACAATCTACTTTTATAACATTGTAAAATACTTCGTATAATAATTAAGTTTATTTTAAAACAAGGTGATATGTTTGCTCTTGTTTTATCATATGAATGTTTTTGGTGATTATGGAAGAGATAATAGCATTTAACATATTGATGACTTCAAAATAGAAATAATATTTGAATTGGTATTTGTGTAAAACCTCATAACATACATTTGGATAAATTTGTTTCTATAACTAACATAATGTTGTAAGGAGTTTAGTTTCATCTTTATGATGGGTTTTATAAAACATTAAATTAAAATAATGAAAAAAGTATATTCATCCACTTATTAATTTACTTTATTATTAACAATCATATTTTTCAAATATATGATAATGATATAAAAAAATCAACATTAATTTATATATAAATTATAATCAAAATTTATAATTATATTTTAAATATTATAAATAAAAAATTTATAATAATATAATTCCAAAAAACGAAAGCGTTATAGTTTTATAACAACATAGTTTGTTTTTAACCCACCCAAAAACTTAATAATGAAAACCAATTAACCCATAAATGTTTTTCAATATCATGTACTTTAATGGTCATTTTGCTACCATATCTCCCAATCACTAAAGTAGAGGTGATGCATGTAAAGTTATCTAGGTAACACTTAAAAAAGCAAACCACAATAAGGTATGTTCTTTAACATGGGCCTATAGGGTGGCAAGGGACGTGTTGACATAGTCTCGAAGGCATCACAACTAGGACAAGCCTCAATCAACCCACGTATTGCCAAATATATCATGGTTACTAACATTAATAAATGAACCCACTAGAGGTGAAAGTGTGGGGGTGGGGGGTCACTAGAGGTGAAAGTGTGGGGGTGGGGGTCATTTTTTATCTTAGATGAAATCATGAAACAAATTTTGTGTGGGGAATAGGTGAGACCACTAATAATTAAGTTAAAGTTGTAGCTCTTAAGCAAAGGGGTATCAACTATTAAGCAAATGGGAATTAAAAAGATAATAGTGGTTCGGGACTCCATAGTAATAATCTGTCACGCGGTCAATCAAACATTATTTCAAGATGCATAGCTTTTTTTTTCCATAAAAAAATTGCCTCAAATTTATATTAGGTATAAATCATTTACAAATACTATTGCCAAAAACTGCAATGAGATTGCTGATGATCAGACGAAGTGTGGGACGTGCTGTCCATTGCTGTATAATCAGTCCCGAATTTGAAACGAGAATCGCTGAATTATGAGGTCGCCTTCTACACTAGGCTCCATTCATCGAATATGGAGGGAGAGAACTGGGAGTGTAACTGTGAGCAGAAGAAATAACAAAATAGTCTTCAAAATCCAAAGGTCGCCTTCAAGATGCATAGCTTGAAAGAATAGTCTTCAAAATCCAAAGGCTAGTTGAAAGCTTCGAATTTGTATAATTTTTTCATGTTCCCTAAGATCTATACCTTAGGCCTTAGGGAATAAATGGCTAGTAAAGCTTGCAATTTGCCTTTAAAGACAATAAGGAAAAAATGTAGGAATTATCTAATTGTCATTTCTCGTGATAATTATTTCAAACCATAACCACTAAATGACACCACTACACACAATGGAAGAGTAGTGATTCAAATGCAGAATGGTTAATGCAATATTAATGATTTTGAAGCATCGTGCAATGACATATCTCATCTTGCGAGGTGAATCCCTTACAGATTTTATCATGACGGGATGGATGGAAGTGTGTGGCATAACATTAATTTCATAGAGATTAATTTCACCAATGTCTATTGTCACCCTCCATTATCAAATTTAGAGTATTGGGAAGAGCCTCATACTTTGTAATTTTATGTCAAATTGGAAACTATTTCTTTTATTCGAAGGTGGAAATTGTGGAGTATTGGTAAGAGTCTCATACTTTGTAATTTTATGTTAAGAAACTATTTCTTCTATTTGAAACTATTTCTTTTATTTGAAGGTGGAAATTCAAAAGTGGGTAGTTTCAGTCAAGGTTAAAAGAGGTATCTATGTTTACCTCAACATTAGATTGGGAGAATGGCCATTCCACATGGTTATCCAATTCATCATAAAACATAAAATGCAAATGCAATTCATATCATTAAATATAAAAATATAAAATGGCAAATGTTTTGCCTTCTCTCATTGAGAACCATAAGACCAAACCGTGAGTTTTTGATACACATATTTTTATTGATTATTAATTTTTTCATTCCAATAAATTGCGTAATAGACTCTTTTTTTTATCAGCAGAAAATTTCTCAATATATTAGTATATATAGTGTTCTCAAGAACATGTACATTGACAAAAACCATCCAAACTCCAAACCATACCAAGAGGGATCCATCAAAAACTGCCACCTCTACAGGAGCTTAAAGGACCATATCCTAGCTATTGAGCTTCCACAACATACGGGATAGAAACCTATAATACTATGAAGGATTTAACCTCCATGACCAACTATAAAAATACACATGCTCAAAAATACAACACAGTCTCCAAAAACATAGAAAGAAGGCCAGGCACTAATAGAGATGCAAATAGTGAGAGGGGCCCTCATGTCCTTCTATCCATTTATTGAATTTTCTCTTCCCTTCTGGAGCCCGAAGTGCTTTTTTAGATAAGCCATCTGCCTCCCAGTTTCGTTCCCTGTAGATATGTGCAAACCGGAGTGTACAGAAAGATTTGACTAAATCCAAGATCCTGTCCTTCCAACCCACTAGAGAGGTAACATTTAAATTTTCTCTACAATTCAACCACTCAATCACATTTTTTGAATCTACAAAGACTTGAAGTTGAGAAAATCCCAGCTGGGATGCCAAAGTTAATGTCGCTCAAACACCTAGAAGTTCATACTTTGTGTTTGTACCAGGGCCACAATTGAGGGTCCACTTGTAGCTAATGTCTTCAAAAAAAATTAAAACACCCCATGCCCCACTCAGTAACCCATTTTCTTGACTTGCACCATCAAACCATCTCACAGTAGGTAGAGTAAAAACAAGAGTCTTTAAGTTCCTAAGACACTTCCCTTTCTGAGACCCCAAACCATCAGAGTTTTCCAGCATTCCCAGAGTTTTATAAACAACCGTCTGAATGGAAGGAATACAATTTTAAAAAAAAATCTTGTTTCTTTCCAACCAAATGAACCAACATGCCAAAGAGGGCAAGGTACTGAAGTTCCACTTCTTTTTAGTCTAGCTATCAAAACAGTCTGATAAAGAGTTACCTTCCCAAGAAGAACTTATAAGAAGTGCAGATTTTAAAATGCCACACCTGAAGAGTAAAAGAGCATTTGACAAACAGATGCAAGACAAACTCAGAATCCCTAGAACATAACAGGCAAAGGCTTGGTCCTTCCCAACCTTTTTTGATGAGGTTATCCCATGTTAGGATTTTATCCTCCACTGCAAGCCAAGTGAAAAGTCTGATTTTTAAGGCAATATCCCAAGACCATATATGCCTCCTCCAACCTATAGATTGTTGCTGCCAAATTTTTTTTTGTAAAGCATTATAAACATTTTTAACAAATAGTAAGCCCAAATTGTCTCCACCAGTCCAGAGTAAGTTGTCTTCTCTTTGTTGGAGATGAACCCCCGATCCAATTAAATCCTTACAAAAAGAACTCCATTCAAGAGCTAGAACACTCGAAAGTCCCAAATCAAAACTACTTTTCCACTGAGTAGTAATGCACCCCTTCGAGTTCTGAGCACTAGATTGAAAGAGATATCTGATTTTTTTATTCTTTAGAGCCAATAAAAGGTCATGTGAGAGCAGTGAAGAGTTCATGATGCCCGGTATCTTGTTTTGGCCAATTAAAACAAAGTGCCCATTTCCAGGATTCCAACTTAACCAGTGAGTGATAAGTGGAAGAGACTTTAATAGGTTTTTCCAAGTCTGCGAAGAAAAGGGTTGATTAGTCGTGGTCGATCTGAACTACGTAGAGACAAAAATATAAGGTAGATATTTATCCTTAATCACCCTGTTCCAAATCCCATCCTTCGTCAAGACATGCCACAAAGAATTTGTAGCCAACGCACGGTTAAAATGGTAAATATTTCTAAGACCCCAACCACTGAAATATTTTGGTTTAGCTAGCACCTCCCAGCTGCAAATATGGAAATGGTGAGCAGTACTACCTCCTGACCAAAGGAATTCAAAGATCAATTGACGAATCTTATTAAGAACATAAACATGGACCGCCACTAGAGCCATCCAATAAATTGGTTGAGCTTGTAGCACCACTTTTACAAGAATGCAGCGACCCCCTAGAGATAACCACCTATTACATTAGTTTCCAATCATGTTTTTCAAGTTTTTCGATGAGCCATCTCCAATCATCAAACTTTGTTTTCTCAGCTTTTAAAAAATATCCCAAGTATCTAAAGCCTTTAGCCAGGTCGGCAAAATTAAAAGAAAAAAGCTTCTTTAAACTTGTCCAACATCTCCCCTTGGATGCTCGAGTGGTGAAAAGTAGATTTGTTCATATTTACTTTCAACCTCGAAGCATAGCAGAACAGATTTATATGGGTTTTTATCTCCAACCACTCCTTTAAGGAGGCCTTTGTCACGATGAGGATGTCGTCAACAAAGAAAAGGTGGAGAATTTTTACAATCCTGGAGACCTTCACCCCCATCAGATTTCCCTTAGTCTGGCCTTTTTTCAACAACGGGCTAAAACTTTCAAAAACTAAAATGAACAGTAAAGGCGATAACGGACAACCTTGCCTTAAACCACGGTCACTCTGAAAAAAAGGGGAAGTCTCCCCATTTATAAGAACAACAAAAGAGGAGCTAACTACACAGCTCATAATCGAGTTAATAGAAGGCAAACTAAAACCCATTTGAATGAAGATCAATCTTAAAAAGTCTCAGTTTACACAGTCGTACGTTTTCTTTAACTCCAACTTTAAAATTAAAACCTTCATATTTTTCAATTTTACACTGTATAAACACTCTTGCACCATCCCTATAACATCCAATATCTACCTGCCTTTTAAGAATCCAAGTTATTCACTCGACAGTGGCCTTGAGAGAATAGGTTTTAGTCTATTAGCTATCACCTTTGCTACCAACTTATAGCATAAGTTACAAAGCGCTATGGGTATGTAGTCTCCAAGGGTCGTAGGTTTATTTTCCTTTGGAGGATTCATGCATGTCTATAGTTTTTCCAGTATTTTTTTCGTTGGTAAGAGCATACTATATTACTTTATCATGTCTAATTTACCACTTTAACCTTTTGGATATAATTGAATTAAGATATGTTTTTTTAAAGCACGTTCATACTTTCATTGGACAGGAAATTAAAACAACATGAAAAACTTACTCCTGCTTTTCATATTAAGTTTTTTAATTACATTGATAATCAACGAAATATAAAAAATAAAAATTGTTTCAAACAAAACAATTTAATTTAAGTATTAATTTAAATTATTAAAAGTTAAAGTTGGTTTATAAAATTGGAAAGAATACCATATATAAAGATGATAAAGAAAAAACCAGAACACATCTCAAAGAATATTTTAAAAAATAAAAGAAGAAAAAGAAGAAAAATAAAATATATTAAAAAGTATCAATTCGATGTGATCGGAATAATGAAGAAGTTCAAATATAAATAAGTTTCTTGGCATAGGCTCAATGCTTTGGAGAAGTATTTTTAAAATTCAAGGTCATAAAGAAATGTGTGATGGGTGTGAGGCCATCGAACTCATTGGGTCTACAACACCTCGTACGTCTATCATGTGAGCTTGGACATTGGCCATGGGACCTTTTATCGACCAAGTTGCACTAGGATGGACTTCCAGATGAGCCGCCAAAGATTGAATTATAATTTGTTCATTAATCGATCTATAAGCGATCTATAATTTTCAAGTTTTTCACTCAATAAGCGATCTATATTTTGCTCTTTAAGCGATCTATAATTTTTGAGTTTTTTCACTCAATAACCTCCAAAGTTGGAGTAATTGTACTAGCAGATATGACTTGGGGAGTGTTTTAATTCTAGAGTCATATGTATATAACCATGCTAAGCATTATCATAGAGTCTCATGGAAATGTGTTAAGTCCCCCTTATGATTTTTTTATTTTTTTCAGTTAATAAAAATTTATCGTAAAACGATATATTTTAATTTTAAATAAGTCATAAGTTAAAAAAAAAAAGTGGTACTAGGAGGTATTATATGCCTTGTGGGTATTAGTTTTTACACTCAGAATACCCACTTTACCTTAGTACCCACTTTGTGAGTAAAATTAGTGTTTTTTAATCACTTCAAATTAATTTTACTCACAAAAATGGTCATAAAAGATGGATAAAAGGAAAAATCAGCAATCCTTAAATCAAGGAAACATGTATGGGACATGTTTTCCTTGTTTCTATGGTCTACTCAAGTGGTAGCAAGTTGTCTCAAGTGGAAAGCGACTTAATTGGAAGAGAGTTGTCATGATTTAGACATCCAAAAAGGAAAGGCGCACTTTCTTATTTGGTCACTCTTTTTTCTCTTTGGAAACATCTTCATTATCCTTGAGTTGAGTCACCCTTCTAAATGGGAAACAATTCCTTTCACGTTTGGGGAAGGAAACATCTCTCCCATGATTTAGAAACATCACGCTTTCATGCTTAAGATGACTCGACCTTGTGATGAGGAAACATCACGCTTTTCCTTGGAGATAACTCACCCTCCTTCTTGGGAAACATCACTCTCTCATGATATATAAGAAAGTCGACCTCTCCATTATAGACTAGTTGGAGTTGGGGAGTCTTTCTTGTGGTTGTATACTATTGTAATACTTTCATTTGGAATAAAGAGACTTGGAGGTCAAGAAGGTGTGTTATACATGTGTGTGGATGATTGATGTCATTTATGCTTAATCTATGAGATAATACCTGCCTAATTTCTTCTTTTGATTTGTTAATTTGGCCTTTTGCAGGGTGTTATCACTCTATAGGATAGGATATTATCTAGCTTGTTGTTAATCCTATTGTTCATTTATATTTAGAGGATTTGATTTGTATGCATGTTTCGGTTAACTAACATACTCTTCAAGTCTCTTTTGTAGGTGACGCCAATTTTTGTTAACAAATTTTATTGCAAGATTTTAAATCTTACAAGTTCTCATAGCTTGGAGTGGTGATGGAACTCAGTTGTTGCTTCACAACTTCAATGATCTAAAGACTTTGTCCCTTTTTATTCCATCTAAAGACCCCATTGCGTAAGGATTCCAAAGCTTACAAGTTATTCTTTCTCTCTTTCTCAAAGAAATTCTACTTTCTTTTTTGTTACTTCATTGCATGCAAATGTTAGGATCTAAAACTTAAATCTAAATCTTTGCTATCTTACTTTGCATGCATATCTTAAGTTAGATCTAATTTTATACTTTCGAGTTTTATCTAAAGTATAGATCTAGCATAGAAAAATGTCTCCTTTTAACAAGTTTTCTTCTAAATTTTAAAGGTTAAAAAGTAGTGCTTTTTCAAGAGATTTCTTTGACTATTTTGAAAATATAAGTGTCTTTAATTTCTTGCTTTAGAACAACAATCAAAGACCCTAAGGAAACAATCTTTCTAGCTTGTTTTCCTTAGTTCCTTTTGTACATTTTCTTTAGCATTTTACTTAGAATTTTTTGGGTTTTAATGACATAAGTCCAAGACACTTTCAAAGTATTTTGGGCCATCTTTTGTCCTTGTTTTATTGATGTTTTTTGCAGGTTTTCGAACAGCCAAGAGGAAACTCTACCTGTTTTGGGCGGATTTTGACTTTTTGGGACCCCGGGGAGCACCCTCTTGATCAATAAATTCATTGTAAACTTTGTAAACACTTGTGACCCCGTAATGAATGGTCACAAATCATCCAAAAAAAGAGTTTTGTAATTTAATTAATAAAATTAGTGGGTCTTCAAGCTCCTACTCTTCATCCCCCTAGGGGGGAACGATGTTTTGGTGATTGTCTCAATTCTTGCAATTTTAGCTTAGATTCAATTTTCACATCTAAGTATAAGATAAAATTAATCTTATAATTCATCACAAAGCACTACAACTTTAGTTAGATTTCAATTTGGAAAATAAAATTGTTCCCTCAACTCCTTGCAAGAGTTTGGACAGTGTGGCAAATAGCTTAATTAGAAAACATTTACTTTTTCAATATTTTAAGTGTTGTTTAAAATAAACCTTCCCCTCAACTCTCAGTGCATTTTCTTGACCCTTCTAGTTGTGATCTTACCTCGACCTTTTGGGAGTAAGTTTCAAACACACAGGGTTGGTCGATGTGTATTAGATTAACTAGGACAGTCTTTAGGAGTTATTTATGGTATGGAAACGTAAGAGAATTTGTGTAAGAAATCTGGTGGGAACTTTGAGATGTAGGTTCTCCATGTCGAATCTCCCATGTTCTCTTGAGCTTGTGTGAAAAATCAGAGGGATATTCTCCTTGTTGGATATTCGGCAAGCTCAACCTCCATCCTAAGAAATATCCTCTTGGAGACCACATTTAGATTAATTTTATTTCCATGCAATAATAATCATATCTCACTAACTTACTTTAAAATTTTCAAAGGCAATATCAAAAAGCACGCATTTCATTCTGCATCCCATGTTATCATTAAGGCATTGGTCTCATTATTTACACGTATCTTTGCTACAATTTTATATAAGCAAGAGTTTACTTTCATTCATTATATTTTTTATTGTCTAATAAGTTTGTGGTTTATTACTTGCAGATAATTTGTATCCTTTAGCACATTTTATGTAAGTATTTCATGTATTGAATATCTCTTTACATCAATCTTTTATCTTATGAATGAGATAATGAGTATCATATACTGCTAGTGTAAGATTTTCTTTGATATACTTGTCTTTACTTGCAATAAAACTCCTAGAATTATTCATTTGCTTATATTAGTTTAAGTCATAGTATTTCTCTTTAGGGACTACCCCCCTTGGCTTCGCTAGGATTTGGCCTAGACAGAGGAGTCCAAGATCAGGTGACAACACCTTAACTCAAGACTTTCCCCCAATGAACACCACGTCACCGAGGTGTGTATAAAGGCGACAACATTTTGGTGTTGTTGTCAAGGATAAATATTTCTATTCCCGAAGTATGGATTTGTGTTTTCCTTTTTGTTTTTGCTTTGTTTGATGCTTCTTGTTTGTTTAGAATAAAATTGATCATGTGGCGACTCCACTTCAAAATGATTTGACAAAGTATTCTGCAAGAAGGAACTCACGGTTTGTTTAGATTCATCCTTGAACCATAAAGGGTTTTTGGAGGAGGTTAGCCAATCTTTCTTCTCATAGGATCCTTAATAATTTTTGGGTCCCAAGCCATTTCTGTTAGAACTTTTTTCTTTTTGGTGAATAAATCTAGTTTAGAAATGGATGATATTTATAAACCTATTGATTTTTCTCCAATAAGTGGTTATCCACATGTGATTCCAGAAAAAGCTTTACAAAATTTGCCTTATTTCCAAAGTAATAATGTTGTCAATGCTAGATGTCATGTTACGAAAGTTTCCCATTGCTTTAATAAATGGTGTTGCAATGCCTTTTTATGAAGATGTGGGAATGAAATTGTTTATCTTATCTTTTGATGGTGATGATCTTGATTGGTTTACAAAACTTAAGGATAAACATGTTAAAACTTAAATGAATTGATTGATGCTTTTATGGAAAAATGGAAGGAGAAGATGTTAGCCTCTTTCTCATATACAATCATTAGGTCTTAATATACCACCTTTGTATATTTTACATGCTAGGATATAGTTGTTATCCTAAGCGTGTTTCTAGATTCCTATATGTCCTCCTCCTACCTTATCTCATGATGAGGTGTCGATGTGAGAACAATTGAGGTGGTTTCATTATTGTATTATATATTTGTATTATTAAGATGAATACAATGTTGAGAATTATGGCTTGAGGCCTTTTTCGCCAATCTTCTTGTCCTAATATTCTTATGCTCAATTTCTTCAATTGGTATCAGAGCTATATTGTTTCTAGGGCCTGAATAAAGCTATGAAAGTTATCAATAGGAATTGAATGGACGATGTGGGAGATTTGTTTCAATGGTCTTGACATGTCAAACATGTTTTATACAATTCTTGCAACTGTAAAAGGTTTTTTGCATCATTGTTCGGTAGATCCTTAAGGTCTTATGAGAGATAAGTAACATCTTGTTTATTCAAAATTTTCTCTATATTTTATCAAATTGATATATAGATCTATCATGTGTTTCTACAGATCTATACATGGAGATTCATACATAGAGAAAGCTTTTATATATAATGCACAGATCTACATTTGTTAAAATAAAATTATGACGGTCACAACAGTTCTATCCATATGCAAGAACTAAGTCCATTTGTCCTTTGACAAAATGTTATTCGATTGCTTTTCCATATCCACTTTGACAACAAGATTCATCCTATCGATTATGGACATAATTTTTTAAATTTGTGTACATTCTCGCTTCTTGGAAAATTGTTGTTATCTATGCAGCATTGATTTTATCAAGTTGAGATACATAATCTTCAAGGTCTACCTTGTCACTGAGGTTTATTTTTGTTGTCAAATCTGGAAAACAAGGCATTTATGCCTCCTATCAGATCTGATCTCCACCAGAATAGCGATCCAATTATGTGTCCAACAATTTATCCAGCATAGAAATAAGGATCCTCTCCATTGAAGATCTAAATTGATCCTGTAGTTACCGAATATTTTATCATAGTTGATTGATAAAATTGGAAATCAGATCTGCTCAGCAATTAGTGATCTGGTGTGATCTAGTGATGATAGTATCCCACTGGTAAACGGATAGATCTATACCAATTTTGTCTTATTTACACAAATTTGAAATGAATTGTATGGATCTAAAGTGATACACAGTGATCAACAAATTTCTTCTCCGGAAAGAGATTTGCAAATTCCTTCTATCGTATCTAAGAAGCATTATCCTTTGATTTTTGGGCTAAATTTTGACCCCTGGTCCAGATTCTAATCACTGCTCTTGCCCTTGCTATTTATCCTTGTTATGGAAAGCATTAGCCTTCTTCTGAAGAGAGGACAAGTGGAAGGAAGCTTGACTGGGGTCAAGGTTTCCAGGGTCATAAAAGTCCTACATCTTATATTTGTCGATGATGTACTTATCATGACAAAGGCTTCACTTGAAGAATGGTCGGTGATTAAATCAATTTTGGATCTTTTCTGTTGTGCCTCATGATTAAAAGTTAGTCTACAAAAATCAACTTTCCACTATTCGGGGGTACAAGGAGAAACCTTGGAGAAGTATAAGGAAGTATTTTCTTATAATTTTTTGGAGTTGACCGAGGGATTCAGATACTTGGGGTATTTTATAAAAGCGGAGAAAAATTCCTTTGAAGACTAGAGATGGCTTATTATTAAGTTTGAGAATAGGATCAAACATTGGTGTAATCACTGGTTATCACTCGGAGAATGGTGTACTCTTGCAAAGGCGGTCTTGGAAACACAATTAGTATATTGGATGGCCCTCACGGTGGTTCCAGCTTCTATCCTCACAAGGATTCATAAACTGACCTTCGACTTCCTTTGGTCAAGTGGTGGCAAAGTACATGGAATACATCTTTGTAGTTGGGATATTCTTGCAAAGCCGAAACACCTAGGAGGTTGGGGTCTTAGGAATCTTTTCATTTTAATCGTGCCTTGGTTGCGAACTCTTTATGGCATGTATTGATGAAATATGGTATCTGGAATCAGGTTATCAAAGAAAAATATTTACCCTACTCCTCAGTGGCCACTTGGATCAGAACGACTACGACTCTTCAACCATCAGCCTCGCAAATTTGGAAAAACTTGATGAAATCCTTGCCTCTCATTACACATTGGATAAGTTGGAAACCTAGTAACGAATATTCTATCCTAATCGGCTTGGATAAGATTTTGGGCATTGACAATTCTTCTTTACTCTCTTTGAAATTGGCTCTAAAGAATAAAAACATATGACATATGTATCAATCCATGGCTCAATCCTCTTTGGGATTCATTAAAAATTAGTGGAAAACCAGCGATGAGTTAGAACTCTCAGGAACCTTGGCTACTGAGTGGTTTTCTTTTTGCAAGGCACTCATCGACTCTAGAGACCAGCTACAGTCTAGATAAGAATCGTTAATCTGGACGGGAGGTGACCATTCGGGATTACTCACTATAAAAAATGTTTATAACGCCTTGGCAAATAAATTTTGGTTGATTCAAATAGTAGGGTGGCGAAGACAGTTGTGGTCTTGGGATCTAGATTACAAAATCAAAATTTTCCTTTGGCTGGCACTGGAGAATAAAATATTAACCTAGTTTAATTCACAAAAAAGAGGATGGGAAGGCCCGAGCTATTGGCCACTTTGTCGTAGGGACGAGGAGACTGTTTTCCACTTGTTTGTAAACTGCCCCTTCACACAACATCTGTGGAAGTTTTTATCTACTGTTTATAGTCTTGTTACTTCTTGGGGAGGCAACTCTTTTACAAGTTGTTTTGAAAATTGGTTGAAAATGGAAAAAGTCTATTACACTCTACCTTCTTTGGCATGTTGGTATATCTGGCTGGAAAGAAACAAGTGTATATTTGAATCTCACACACCTACAGTTCAGGGAGTTGGCATACAGATTAGAGGGATGGTGGAAATAGCTAGTGCAGAGTGCCTTCAAAATTACAAATGCAAAAGAATCAAAAAGTCACCTGACACTACTCTGACATCCATTTGTTGGTTCGATGGTGCTGCGTAAGCAAATGGTATCCTAAGTGGAGATGGTGTATCATCAAGATATCTGGAAATACTATTTACATGTGGAATTTCAACTATGGAATGGGTACAAACGCTAGGGCAGAACTACTTGGTGTGTGGGCCTCCTTATCATTAGCTCATTAGTTGGGTATTGACCAACTACAGTTATTGGGGGTTTCAAAGACAATGATTTATTAGTTAAACTACAAGAGCAATTTACAAGTATGTTCACTTCCGGGATGGATGGAGAAGATTAGGGAACTTATAACTCTCTTCAACACTATTAGATTTGATCATATCTACAGGGAAGAGAATGTAGAAGCAGACGTATTATAAAAAAAAGCACTCCATGTTTCAGAAGGGAGGATCCACTACAACAAATGGAAGGATGGCCACAAGGGCCCCCCACTATCCTTGTGTCTCTACTTGTGATATAGATAGTATATCGGTGAAGTCCATGACTTTTTTGAGTGTTCTGGATTCCAAAATTGTAATTTTTTTATAGACATTATGGACTATCTACACATATTTTTGCTATTTTGGACTGTTATTTATTGTAGAGACTAGCTATAATGTATCAAGAACTATGTAGGACCACTTATATATGTCTATGATTGGTATGGATATACCATAAGAAGATGGTTGTAATAGTTAAAACATATGTAATCTCCTTGAGAACAACATATATATAATATATTGAGAAATTTTCTGCTGGAAAAAAAGTGAAGCCTAAAACCAAATTGGTGTATGAGACCCCCTTGTTTGTGGGACAAGGGACTCCCTCTATGCAATGATTTGACTACTAAAGTCTACAAAGGTGTACATACCCTACCCCCTCTAGATTTGAACCTATAAATTGCAAAGAAGAAACATGTTCATAACAATTAGGCCCAAGTTGTTTTAAAGGATATTTTCATAAACCCTATAAAATTCCAAAATAAATTTTTTAATTGTAAAAATGAGTTTTTTTAAAGTATATCACCCAAAATGTTGTACTAACTTAAGCGTGAATAATGTTTCCATATATTGTAATTACATTAATTGTTGCTTTAATATGCATTACTAGAAAAGATAATTCAAATACACTTAGGTATAATTAATCCACATAGTATAAAGGGAAAAAAGTTGATGGACGTAGCTTATGGAACAAGCAAATTGCTAAAGACTCTATGGGCTCACCAAAGAAAAGGTATATGCACAACTTTGATTGTGCCTCACATGGAATTTGGTTGAGGTCGGCGGTGGGCGAGTTATTATAGAGAAAGAAGGTAAAATAGTCGTGATCAGAGATGATTTTAAGGATGGAAATTTATTTTAAAAAGTAGAAACCTTGGCGAATATTACTAATCCTTCATATGCCAAGTATAAATGATTGGCGATATTTTTGTAAAAATATTCAAATTTCTAAGGATTTTATATAGTTTTTATAAAATTTTAGCAATTTTTGAGGTAAAATAATTTTATCTTATAGAATTTGGGTGAATCATTTTTAAAATAGCGAATCTCGTTTTTGGAAAAACCATGGAAAATTAGCCCATGACCGAAATTTAACCCCTAAAATCATCCTTGGTCGTGATATACTTTTTCTTTTACGTATTTAAAAATAAATAAAATAAAATGTCGATATTCATGTATGGTTGGTATAACACACTTAAAATTCTTTGGTAAGTGAAAAGGTGTTTCGAATGTTTCTCCAACCGAAAGTCTTTGCAAAAATATGTAGTTAATCTTGGAATCTTATTTTTGTGATATTATAGAAATATGTATAGTGTTTTGCAATTCTTCATCTACACTTTTAAAATATAAATCTCTAAAACAAAGTGGGGTCTTTGAACGAGTGATATGTTGTTCACTTCCGAAGCTTCTATCATTTCAAAGTGGAGTGGGGTCTTTGAGAGGGCATGTATTGTTACTCATTTCATCACATGTATGATACATCGTTTAAACGTATGACTCACTATTTCTTACCATGGATTTCCCATTTCTTGATATTTTTGTCACTTCCACTTTGGAAGTGGGGTCTTTAAGAGGTGATATTTTATCATTAATTTCATCATTTACAGTGTGTATAATAAATAGGTTAAAGGGGTGAATCATGGATAATGATAGGTTAAAGGGATGAATCATACATATATAAATTAAAGAATATATGAGATTTAATGATTACATGAAATATTTTTCAAAAAATTAAAATAAGGAATTATGATAAGTAAAGTTAGGAGTGTAATGGTAGGATCCAAATCATGAACTTTGTCTATTTAATTAGATATGGTTTCCTTCCATTCACATCAAAGGCTAGTTGTCTCATTGACTTTACTATCACCAGTTGCTTCTTGTCCATATCTTTTCATCATCCAACCTTATTGTACCTCTCACTTGATACTCCTTAAATGTCAATTCATAATCTCTTATCTACAAATTTGACATCACCTTTATCTATGAGTATATTACATATTGTAGGAGAAAGTGTTACTCAATTTTACCTCACCATTTCTACAAACTCAACACAACCTTTACCCCCACAACTCGTAGACTTGTTCCCATCTTCCTATTTCACTTTGCAACCTCTGTGAGTTGGTTTTTATTTGTACTATT
>ML783886.1:811094-829112 GCA_009831015.1 Picea engelmannii | reverse complement strand
GGACATTTTCTGATCGTTTGTATCATCATTGTATGATCGTTGTATGAACGATCATCTTCTCGGATCTCTGTTGACCTTGATAGTTGTATTTCCTGTGCTGGTTCACTGCTCTATTTGATTTGGCATCGACCAGCTGACATTGTGAGCTGTCGACATGGTATTAGTGTGATGACCGCTGCTTTTTATTACTGTGTGCTGACTTCTGTACAGTCTTCAGTGATTTGTTGCTGATTTAGTATTGTAAAAGGTTTTATACTCTATATAAAATCGAGTCAATTTTTTTCATGAAAAAAAAAGTTTCAAAACGTTTTATCTAAAAATTATTTTTTTATTAATAAAATTTGTTTAAAAAATAATAATATAAAAAAATATTTTAGTTATAAATCAATATTATAATTGAAATTAATTAAAGAATTTTGAAAGATTTTGTTTATTTTTATTGATGGTGATGATGATTATTGATGGTTATTAACTTTTAATAAAGTTAATATTAATTTTATTGATCTTTAAAAAAAAAGTAAGCAATTGCTTTAAATTTTTATTTATTCATTTGAACTTTTTTTTAAAAGCATTCTTAAATTTATTATGGTTTTAATGAGTTAAAATGTTAAAAAGCTTGGGATTGTAATAAATCTTTTAAAATTAAGATCTAATATGGGTGTGCTTAGGACATTTTAAGAGAGTGTTTTTCATTTTTGACCCTCTTAATGTCAAGAAGATGACAAGTTCTTTGGACCCACTATTTTTTAGGAATTTCTCAATGCATTGTTTCACTATGGAGCTCTTGAGATTTTGTTCTTTATTTTATAAGCCACTTAAACAAATATATGTTTTTGATATTCTAGATTACGGTTGATCACCTCCTTGTAATATATTAATTTTCTCTTATCCTCTAATTCTTTATTGCACCAAGTTGTAATAATATCTTTAATATTATTGTTATTCTGCAAAGTGATCTCTTCCTTGATACTCCAATGATTCGCCCAATACTTGGATTCATTGATGACCATGGATTTCCATAATTGTTACATACTAGACCTCGTTGAATTTGTACATTATTCTTCATATTCAATGGGATAGTTTCCTCCTTGTGATTCAACCCCCCTTTAAGCTTCTAAGTCTTATTGACATCGATGGCTCTTGCCTTCTCACCTAGCTAGAGCTATCTCTAAGAACTTAATAGAGGGTCCCATGGATAATACTACTAATTTTCCTCATACTATCTATTGAATACAAACCCAAACTCACTCTTTATGGTCATTTTTAGCCACTGTTGTTAAGGTTCAATTCGTTATGTTAGCCACCAATAATACTAGCAAAAACATATAATCAATACTCATGAATCATTTAATAACTAAGATTTGCAATTAAGAGCTTTATATGTGATGAAACCAAGTAATATGATTTCCTTGTATTCCTATTGTCTTGTTGTCATTGATGGTGACCAATCCATCCAAATTCAATTCTTTTTTGTCTTAATCCTTGATAGTTGGTCGTTGCACAATTTTATTTCCTTTGATTCCATGTGTTATTGTCACGTCTTCTTCAATTTGTTGTAGTTGTTGGTCTCCGATAATATCATGTTCATTAATGGTTTTGATATGCCCAATTCCATGAATATTTTATTATTATTCCATCTTCTTCCTGGGTATTCTCAATGTTGATCTTCTTGTCTTTCTTGAAAACTTTCTTGGTAATTAGGGTGTTGATATGGTTTCGGCTTGGATGGTTTTCCTTCATTCTACACATCCATGTTGATCATATTCTTTTCAAAGACAATAGCATCCTTTGTCCTCTTTTATTGGTCTTTGATTACTCTAATGTTTCAGATAATCCATCATATTTGACATGTACATCCTCTAGATGAAATTCAACTTCTTCAAATATCTTTTGGTGAGCTTCTTCAATCTTGTCTTCTTTCTCCTATTGAAGTTGCAACGTGATTCCATGTATCAAATCTTACGTCCTTCTTCAATCATAGATTTCATTCTTTATTTTACCTCATCAATTTTTAAATTTTAGGACTTCCTCAACCTCATTGGTGTACTTATTACAAGGTTTCACATAAATATTCTCTTAAGTAGTTAAATTTTAATTTCTTCATCAGAGGAGGCAGGTGCGAGAGGGGTGTTGTACATCCCTAGAGGAAAATGCTTGCTAGACTTCTCTTGGAACTTGGGCATAAACTCCAACAATATGGCTGAAGAATATGTGATTTATCAAGGGATCTTGATAGCATAGGCGCAACAACTGAACTGTATCACAATCGTTGGTGACTCAAAAAATAGCATCTGCTACTTTGTCATGTGAACCACACCAAATAACTCTAAGGTTTAGAGAATACTAGACCGAACAAAAACTCTCATGTCCTCCACATCATCAAAATTCTTCCACATTTTCCGTGAAAATAATAAGGAAGCTGACAAAATGGCAAATCAGGCAATCTACTTGACACAAGGATTTCTGAAAGTTCATAGGAGGGTCCTATTTGCAGCCCCACCCTAATGAATCAAACCCATGTCGTCTCTGAGCCACTTGGATTTAAGTAATCATGAATTTAAGTGTGGAGGCTCAACAAGTACACACCATCTCAGCCTTTGAAGGACCTATGTTCTGTGGGAATATTTGCAGTCGTTTGCATTTATGCACCCTTGCTATCTGAAGCTCTAATAAAAAATGAAGTTTGCCATGGTTACCTCATACCTCTTGGCGAAATTCACAACTTCAAGTTCCTATAACTCTCAGGGAAATTGCAGTTTCAAAATTTAGGGATTTAGGGGGAGGGGCATTTTCGCCACTTCAGTTGCCATCTAGACATAAGGTAATCTCAAATTGGTGCAGGTCAACTGGTAAGCTGGGCAATTTAAAGGAATTATGGCTTGGAGGTGGAGCATCTAGCCTTCGACCCTCTCTCGACACTCAAAATTTCAATTGGGTCTCTTTGTTCATGTATACAAGCATCTCGATTGTGCTCCTCTTTTCATCCTTGCCTTCACTCATTTTCAATTTCCTCTCGTTAAAGTTTTGTGTCGTTTTACGTCAACACACGACCGTCCTTTGGACACAACGAAGATCTTTGTCCAGCTTGTTTGGTAGTATTTGGGTGGCGAACCAGGCCCCTTCAGACTTTGGTTACAACACTCTGTCACTCGTCATGGCTCACGAGAATGGCCATCAATCAGCTCGGGCGCATGTTGAGGACGAGTTGGTGGATGATAACTTCACCACCACCCATTGACTTTCTCTAAGAGTTGACTCACATAGTTCCACCCTCTCCTTCACATTGGAAACGCTGATGCAGTGCCAACCACTCATTGGACATCTTCAAGATGAGGTGGATTTCCTTCGCAGGCATGGGGAGGTGATGTAATATAGGATGGATGCGAGAGAAGCTTCTTCAAAGTCTTCAGTCCAGAGCCATAACAAAGTAGTCGACAACAAACCAGGAACCAATGAGAAAACTCTTATGCCATACTTGACTTTAACATGATTTTGGAGCCTCCTGCCAATGAAGACCCCATCAAAAAGGAACAACAGTGCAACATTCTAAATTTTGTAAGCCTTTGTAAGGTGCAACAACACCATTTTTGAATGTCTAAATTTTGGAACTAGTATCGCATGAAAGCTCAATAGGAACAATAATGCTACTTTTGTAAATGATAGAATTACTATGCTGAACTTCTTCCTTACCAACACCTATCATTGTACTCAACGACCTCAGTCGCGCCTTTTTTTATAAATACAATTTTCTCCAGTTTTTGTAATTTTTTTTTTTTAATTTCTTCATCCTTCTTAGAATCAAAGTAATCATATTATTATCCAACTATATTTCCCCATGCCAGATACTATAAAAATTCCATTGGACTACAATAACCTTCTATAAATTCATGGAAGAACATATGTTGAGACAAAGTTGTCTATCTTGATGAGTAGGTTAAATGTTGAGTAAATAGAATTTTCTAGTTTTGTGATTTGAGGTCATTTTTCCTGCTTTGAAAAATCACAAAAATCCCTAAAAAGTGGCCTAGAATAGTGGATTTTGGCTTGTTTCAACATCAAAACATTTTGTAATGATTTTCTCAACTCCTCGTATGATCTTTTTGAAATCTACACAACTGCTACAATATTATATGAGAAAGGTGAGGCTCAAACTAGGTTAGTAGAAGAGGAATTTTTAATTCTTTGAGATTTCAAGTAGGAAAAATTTAAGGATCCGCACTTATCTTATAAGTGTAGAAACCACGACAAATCTTACTAATCCAAAATGGACCACTATATAATTTTTCAACCATTTTGGTACTTTATGAGTGGAATAATTGAAGTTATTGTCTTGTAGAACCTATTTTAGGGAAGGTCCTATTTTGGTGCTTCTGAAGCCCGTTTGGGGAATTGACTAGTATATAATGATTTTACTATAGAGGCTTATCAAATGTTGGCCTTTACATAGCTAGACATTTGCATTTGATTGCTCATTACAAGAAATTTGGGTTGGAACTAGTCACCAAGACTCTTTTGCTTATTGATATAACATTCAAACTATGCTTAGAAGACCTGCTAGATTTCTAGATAGAACCCCTATATTCCCACTTTGCATCTAGATAAATATTCGATTCTTCCTTAATGATCATTTTATTTATATTTTTATATTGCATTCACTATTCTTGTAACTAGTTATAATGTCTTCTAGTCAAGAGTAGGGGATGAGAGAACTAATGATCACTATTCTTTTTGATGAGGAAAACAACATGGATAAGATTCAAGAGGTCAAGACATTCATCTCTTGTATCTCTGATCAAGATAGTCCATGAAATGTCTTTGTCTAGTTTGCTTTGTTTTGGCTTTTGCAAATTATACTAGAATCTTTACACCTAGTCTTCCAAACTCTCATCCTCTTTCTATCACGTCTTCCTTTTTTCCTTTAAACCTTCCATTAAACTTTTATTCGATCCCTTGAATGTTTTGAAGCCTAGCCTTTATTCGAACTTTGAAAGCTCTTCTTTCAAACTATTAAATTTCACCTCAAATCTTGGATCAACCTTGATTTCCAAATCGAGACCTTCATCCACCAACTTTGATTTGAACGAGTCTCAATTTTGGGATTGGGCCAGACCTTAAAATTGGGCCTTCCTTTAATCTCTTTGAACTAATTAAACCCCCCCCCCTTTAGTTCAATCTCTTTCTTTACTTTTTTGATGTCTTTTTCTCCCACTTGAACTTTTCTTTTCTTTTTTTGAATTCGACTAAGTCATACCAAAACCTTTGATAAATCCTAAAATTGGGGTTGATTACCAATTTGGGCCCTTTTTCACTTGTTCGTTGTTGCCTTGCCCTGATTTGGAAATCAACTACAATTTCCGAATCATACCCTATCAACACCATTCACATCATACGAACTTTTGACTTTTGTTCAATGTTCTTTGCTTTGTTTATCTTATTTCCAAACTTTGTACTTTACCTTATAGAGCCATATTTCATTGATAAATCCAAAACCTCTAAATTGGGCCCCACGTTCACTAAATTGATTCAATCTTGGCTTGATTCAATGATCATTAAATATTCTATGAGTATTAGCATGGTCTTTTATTTTTTTTTATTTTTTTAAAATACATTATAATGACATTAGTCCATGCTTGCGACACCGACACTTGGGAAGTGGAAAGGCCACTATCCATAGTCTGATCATCAAGTAGATGCTCAAGCCTGTCAATACAATCAACTGAAATTGAAGTCAAGGGATGACTAATGAGTTCAACTATATTCTTAAACACATTTCTCCTTAACCTTAACTTTAATGAGGGGTAGGTGATTGTTTTGGTTGTATTCGATGGCAAAAATGCCCCATGATGAGCAATTTGGTCATAAAATTCCATCCTTGGTTGGGATGAAAATGAACACGAACAAAATTAAGATAGAATGTTTTCACTAAAAAAAAAGAACAAAACTCTTACAAATTAACTTTGGAGACAACACAAAACTATAAAACATTGGTACTACATTTCAATGAAAAGTTAAGGTAAAACATATGTACAAAGAAATGCTATAAAAAAAATTAACATCATTTTTCTTGTGGAAAAATAAATAAATGTAGGACAACAAATTTGTGGAAAAATAAATATAAGATAACAAATATTTAGGATTGGAAAATATTGTACTCCCTCCTCCTAACACTCATAACCTCCATTCTCCTTTATAGATGTGAAATATGAAAACTAGATATATCTAGAAAAATATGGAACTCCATTCTTCTTTATAGATGTGAAATATGAAAACTAAATAAATATATCTAGACAAATATGGAACTAGGCCGAGTAAGCAAAAACACGTAATAACAATCTTTTAAAAATTAAAAAAAAAAAACATTTCTATATGAATCTTTTCACTAAAACAATAAAAAAATATAAACAAACAATATAAATATAAAAATGTTTGATTAAAAAACTAAAATTATCAAATAAAAAAAAACCCAATGGAAGCTGGTATTCATCGGAGAACAAGCAATATGTACATACAACAAAACTGACTCAACGAACAGTCTAGAAAGGCACAAACATGAACCTTTGCGCTTCTCTATCCATGGCTGTAAACGTGTAGATTTTTTTTCCCTGCCCAAAATATATTACAAGGCACAAAATATCACGCAATTGCATGGCCGCAGCTAAACGATTTCCAGTTTTCCCTGGCAATTTATCCAGATATGCCCTTTAACAATGTTCTTTATCCTCTACACAGACTGATGTGCCCACAATACAAGTTCTCAGTTTTCCATGGCAAACTACCCAGACATGCTTCCAGACATGAAAATATAATCTTGCAGAATCTTTGTTGCACATATCATATCTCAAGCACAACACAAATTGTATCATGCGCACACTAGTCTATGTAGAGGAGAAAGAACATGCAATGTCATATCCGCACATCTGACCATACATGGTTTATAAACGTAGCCTGCATACATATGCTTTATTCCAACAAAAAAACAACAGATATTGTAACTTCACATGCAATCCTCACACAATTTTGCATCCAACTATTTTCTTTCATGGCAGGACTGAAGCAGCAGCAAAATCTCACAAAATAACATATATCGACCTCAACAGACATGGCAAATAACACAACTGCATGTCGACTCGTGGGTGCAGGGGCTGAACACCGTAAAGCGCCCCAAATAAACAATAACAATAAAAAATAAAAAATAAAAAGCTCCAACAACCGCTGTGGCACCCCAACCCTGCAAGGCCGAATAAAAAAAAAGAAAACAATAAGGACCAAACCAACGAGAAAGCACCAACAAGTTGAACTGCACCCCCAGGGCCCCAAAGCGCAAACCCCAACCAAACAAACAGAACCAACAACTCACGAACCAACAAACCAGCAAGAACCATCGAGCCAGTGAACAATATATATGTATCTCCAACGATTAAGAAACTGCACCCCAAGCACAGAAGGAACCAAAAACATACAAGGAACATGCGACTACAAATAAGCAAACATTCTACTTGCAAACTGCAAACACTGAACAACAAACAAGGAATACAAAATGAAACTATGGCATCAAAACTTACTCCAAAACAATGAAATGCAAAAGCGCAGTTTGAATCACGAGCGAAACAACAACAAGTAGCAACCGAGAAACCAGCGAAGAAGAAGCACTCACTGAACCAGTAAACAATGTGTCTAGCTTTAATGGCAGAACAAGGATGAAACATACAATGGCTATTGATTTGGCGGTGGACAAACAAGACTGTGCAAATCCATTGTAACTGTATAGAAAATTTCGAGGAAAAATGTACTTCGAGAAGCATATTTACATAAACATTTAAGATTGTCAGGATGTCTAAGGACCTCGCGGTATGCAAACATTTAAGTTGTCAGGGGTGTTGGAGGACGTCGCGTCATGTAAACATTTACGCTGTCAGGCCTATTGAGGCATCTTAGAATAAGTGTCAATACATTTCAACAAATACACATCCGCCAAAGACGCTATACACTTTGGAATTCTCAATCACTACAAAGCTTGGATATCAAAACATTTCAATATGCTTAGTACACATCAAAACCTACAGATATATTCGGCTAGCAGAAAATGCTAATACAAACATTCGAATTAATGCTAGCATTAATCGACCTTCAACCAATATAGAGGAAAAATATATGATTAAAAAATATTGTCTACGAGAAAAACTTTGGATATGTTGCCATATAGTACATTGGGAATAGCGAAGCCGACAATAAGACCTCCAATCTCTTATCCAACCAGAGCAGTACATATATCTTATGTGCTTTTAATTCCATAGCTCCAACAATAGGTATTGTGCAAATATTTCGGGTCAAAGGACAAACTAATATGTAGTCAACACATTATTGATCGTTATAGTCCCTCTATGCCTATGACAGGGACTAATAATATATATAACAATTTTATTCTAATAAATAAGAACTTTTGATTTATATAGAGAAAAATGTGGAATGATTGTTTTTTAAAGAGCATCTAATTTTAAGTAATAATATTTCATGGATTCAAGATAAATATCACAAATTTGATTTATTAATTGTTTTAATTTTTCAATTAATTATAGGTCTTAGTTGTTATAGGAAATGGTTTTTTTCGTTGGAATTTAAGGATATAAATTTACACGAATCATTATTTTTTGTTATTCAAAATCCATTTCTGATTGCAGAAATGGATTCAACATGCTGAAAAGCTCCAGGGGGCACTGGGATTCTACATAAATAATCACTTAAATTGCACTGGGATTCTACATAAATAATCACTTAAATTTAAGAGTCTAACAATTTCTCTTTGGATTTCATACAAATATCCCCGAAAAAATCTTATTTTTTAGAATCTTTAACCCGTTGCTTAATTATATAGACGGTCAAAAACTATTTATTTAATTTTATAATTTTTTCAAACAATTTATTATTAAAATATTTAAAAAATAAATAAATAATTTTACAATTTTTTCAAACAATTTATTATTAAAATATTTTAATAAATAAATAAATATCGTTTGACTATTATTTAATTGGATTGCATAAAAGGAAAATGGTATAATGTATTTTTATCATTGTTAAATTATAAAAAAATATTATTTTTTTTATTATTTAAAAAAAAATATAATGCATTTTTTCCCATATTTTATATAATTGATATAAATGTAAGCAATATGATTTTGTAATTTAAAATTAAAACACACATATCATGCCATTTAACTCGTAAAACATTACATCAAACTTATATATTATTAAAATGATATCGTCAAAATAATTATTAAAATGATATTGTCTAAATAATTAATAATAATTTAATAGAGAATTTTTCATTTTAATTTTTAAAGTTTCAAATTCAAAATAAATTTAATTTGAAACATAGTTATGTTTGTTTTGTATTTGACAATGAGTTTACATTTACTTATTAAATTTGTACTTATTTATAATTGTATATTTATTTACTTGTTTTAATAATACAAATTATATGGTTTTTAATATAAATAGTATATGGTTTTTAATATAAATAGTATTTTTAAAAAAGAAAGTACTTTTTTTTTATTGAAGATGAATTAAAAATACAATTTTTAGATGGTATGACTAGTTTTATGTAGTCTTATACCAGTATAGATCCATCTTAACCCAAGATTTATCAAGTACAAAGAGAGATCTAATCTTTCCAAGTGAAGACTTTTTTTAAAGTACAAAACTTGAAGAGAGGTTAAAGGTTTGCATCTTTAGAGTTTTTATCCCTCTAGGTGCTTGATAGATCTAGAGTTAAGATGGATCTATGGTGGTGGTACTATGCACCTATTTTGATTATTGAGACTTATTGTTTATATGTGTTTATTTATTATTTTATTAATAATTTAATATTAATTTATTGTTGTGGAATTTTTACTATTATTTTAATTATTTTAATGTGTTATGTTACATGAACATCTCTCCCATAGTAGGTTGTAGAGCCTCTTTCGACTCAATAAGATATTCCTAAACCTTAAATATCTAACTAAGTTCTAATCAACATATGTCATCATTGATTGATATATTAGAAATCAACAACTAAATAAAATCAAAATTATAAAATGTTAAAAGAATTTGAGGAAACTAAATGTCCCTAGTAAACTCATCTAAGAGAATAAAACCTTCAATCAAATGTAAAGGTTCCTTAGATAGTGAATTGACAAACTCTTCACTTCTCTAGATATATGAGTAAAACTAATCATCGCAAATAGACAAGAGATATCCTTGAAATGTAATACCCCCCGTGGATTAATAATGTAAACTTGGATTTTATTTTTCCTCCATTTAATACTCATAACAAAGTCTCCAAATATCTATAATTACATATTATTATTATTATTATTATTTTAAAAACCCACTCCAATAAAATAATAATATTAATATTATACAACATTTTATTTAATATAAAATATTTGATAAATTATTTTATTTATAATTTAATTTATTTAATAATTAGATAGATCAAATTTAATTTATTATGGTAATCATTATAAAATATGTTTTATTATTTAAATCAAATAATAATCTTGTAAAATACAAAGTGACATAATTATTTCAAAACTATTTATTTATTACAATAAATGTATTGTATTTAATATATTAATTTTATGGATTTAGTTTGGATGGTCAAGAGGAAGAATTGTTATCTTTTTCAATTTGATTGAACTCTATTTTGTGATATGTTTAATCTTATTTTTATTTTAGGATATAAGAGTTTTTGGTTATTGTGGAAGAGATGAGTGCATTTGTAATCTCAATGATTTCAATATAGAAATCATATTTGAATTAGCATTTATGTATGTCTTTGGGTTCTAATCAAACAAGAAAGAAAGAAGTACACATCCTACACTACATTTATTTGGTGTGGATTGGGTTTGGATTAATTTAAGAGAGGATTATAGATTACATAAGACAAATGTTGTAAGGAGGTTTAGCTTCATTTTCACAATGAAGTTTTATTTCAAAAAATTAAAAAAATTGGAGTGAGGAATGACCAATCATACCAAAAGGTAGATAATTTTAGAAGTTGAAGATGATGCATGCTCGATGTAAAGCTTCCTAATGTGACTTTGGATAAATTTAATCATACCAAAAGGTAGATAATTTTAGAAGTTGAAGATGATGCATGCTCGATGTAAAGCTTCCTAATGTAACTTTGGATAAATTTGTTTTTATAGTTAACAAAATATTGCATGGAGATTAGTTTGATCTTTAAAATGGGTTTCATAAAACACTAAATCAAAATAATTAAAAAATTGTATTTGTTTACTTATTAATTTAATTGTCATTATTATTAATAATCATATTTTTCAAATATATAATGATGATATACAAATTATCAATATACAATCAAGTTTTATAAATTATATTTTGAATATTTTGAATATACAATCAAGTTATGTTTGTTCTTTTAATGTGAACCTACTAGAAAGCAAGGTGGCCAAAGAAGAGCATTTGATTTCATAGTAGAGGGAGTATTTGAATACAAAATGGTTAAAAACCTCTAATTATAGGAGTAGACTTGGCAAATACATCACTCCCAAGGGACATGGTGATATGTCCCGAAGTTAGTAGAAGCAAACTCTAAACTAAGTGGAGGAATCGTTATACTACAAGATAACTTAAGATAATATACCATGGAACTTGAATGACCTCATGAATATATTTGAAATACAAATTTGAATAGTGTCGAAAAAATAACTTAAGATAATATACCATGGAACTTGAATGACCTCATRAATATATTTGAAATACAAATTTGAATAGTGTCGAAAAAATAGGTTAATTAGAAATAAATTCTATAAATATTTTTATTTTCCCTTAATAAAATCAAAACATYTATTAAAAAAATTGTTATCAAAACATCTATCAAAAAATTATATGAAATAATTTGTCAATATCAAAATGAATAAAATAAAATAGTGAAAACGTTTTATCCCACATTCTACATGCTCCAAGTGTATAAAAACATTCAAAATTACTCGAACCTTGAATTTATGAGATGTTTTTTATTGGTCTACTTCGTACAGAAGGAAGAGCCCATGATGTTCAATTTCGTGTAAAAAAAAAAAAAAAATAGAATGAAAAAGTAATGTAAATATAAATAAAATAGAGGCTCTCCCAAACTTAAAAAGTTAAAGAAAGAATRAAAAAGTAGAGTAAATATAAATAAAATAGAGGCTCTCCCAAACTAAAGCCATCCCACCCTCATGCATAAGAGTGAACCATACCAGAATTCACTCCTCAGTAAAAATACTCTTGACCAGACGTGTTCCACGCTTAGGGTAAAAAATTATGAAAATATATTTTTACAACGTAAGGTAATTAAACATTGGACGCCTCAAAGGTTGGACTTGAGAGCAAAAGTAAAACTTTTTATTTCGTGAGTACTTCCCTCCCGTGTTGAAATTTGCGAGCTTTCTTGCGCTTCAAATCAACTAATTGTTTTTACCGTTACGTTTTGGATTTCTACGCTACCAAGTTTCAAAACGTTTTATCTAAAAATTATTTTTTAAATAATAAAATTTGTTTAAAAAATAATAATATAAAAAATTATTTTAGTTATAAATCAATATTATAATTGAAATTAATTAAAGAATTTTGTAAGGTTTTGTTTTGTTTTATTGATGGTAATGATGATTATTGATGGTTATTAACTTTTAATAAAGTTAATATTAATTTTATTGATCTTAAAAAAAGTAAGCAATTGCTTTAAATTTTTATTTATTCATTTGAATTTTTTTTAAAAGCATTCTTAAATTTATATTATGATTTTAATGAGTTAAAATGTTAAAAAGCTTGGGATTGTAACAAATCTTTTAAAATTAAGATCTAATATGGGCGTGCTTAGGACATTTTAAGAGAAAGTGTTTTTCATTTTTGACCCTCTTAATGTCAAGAAGATAACAAGTTCTTTGGACCCACTACTTTTTAGGAATTTCCCAATGCACTGTTTCACTATGGAGCTCTTGAGATTTTGTTCTTTATTTTAGGGATGTTGATTTTTTTCTTTAAGCCACTTAAACAAATATATGTTTTTGATCTTCTAGATTACAGTTAATCACCTCCTTGTAATATATTAATTTTCTCTTATCCTCTAATTCTTTATTGCACCACATTGTAATAATATCTTTAATATAATTGTTATTCTACAAAGTGACCTCTTCCTTGATACTCCAATGATTCGCCCAATACTTGGATTCATTGATGACCATGGATTTCCATAATTGTTACATACTAGACCTCATTGAATTTGTACATTATTCTTCATATTCAATGAGATAGTTTCCTCCTTGTGATTCGACCCCCCTTTATGCTTCTAAGTCTTATTGAAATCGATGGCTCTTGCCTTCTCACCTAGTTAGAACTATCTCTAAGAACTTAATAGAGGGTCCCATGGATAATACTACTGATTTTCCTCATACTATCTATTGAATACAAACCCAAACTCACTCTTTATGGCCATTTTTAGCCACCGCTGTTAAGGTTCAATTCCTTATGTTAGCCACCAATAATACTAGCAAAAATATATAATCAATACCCATGAATCATTTAATAACTAAGATTTGCAATTAAGAGCTTTATATGTGATGAAACCAAGTAATATTATTTCCTTGTATTCCTATTGTCTTGTTGTCATTGATGGTGACCAATCCATCCAAATTCAATTCTTTTTTGTCTTAATCCTTGATAGTTGGTCGTTGCACAATTTTATTTCCTTTGATTCCATGTGTTATTGTTACGTCTTCTTCAATTTGTTGTAGTTGTTGGTCTCTGATAATATCATGTTGAATAATGGTTTTGATATGCCCAATTCCATGAATATTTTATTATTATTCCATCTTCTTCCTGGGTATTCTCAATGTTGATCTTCTTGTCTTTCTTGAAAACTTTCTTGGTAATTAGGGCGTTGATATGGTTTCGCCCTGGATGGTTTTCCTTCATTCTACACATCCATGTTGATCATATTCTTTTCAAAGACAATAACATCCTTTGTCCTCTTTTATTGGTCTTTGATTACTCTAATGTTTAAGATAATCCATCATATTTGACATGTACATCCTCTAGATGAAATTCAACTTCTTCAAATATCTTTTGGTGAGCTTCTTCAATCTTGTCTTCTTTCTCCAATTGAAGCTGCAATGTGATTCCATGTATCAAATCTTATGTCCTTCTTCAATCATAGAATTCATTCTTTATTTTACCTCATCAATTTTTAAATTTTAGGACTTCCTCAACCTCATTGGTGTACTTATTACAAGGTTTCACATAAATATTCTCTTAAGTAGTTAAATTTTAATTTCTTCATCAGGGGAGGCAGGTGTGAGAGGGGTGTTGTACAACCCTAGAGGAAAATGTTTGCTCGACTTCTCTTGGAACTTGGGCATAAACTCCAACAATATGGCTGAAGAATAGGTGATTTATCAAGTGATCTTGATAGCATAGGCGCAATAAATGAATTGTATCACAATCATTGGTGACTAAAAAAATAACATCCGCTACTTTGTCATGGAAACCACACCAAAGAACTCTAAGGTTTAGAGAATACTAGACCGAACAAAAACTCCCATGTCCTCCACATCATCAAAATTCTTCCACATTTTGCGTGAAAATAATACGGAAGCTGACAAAATGGCAAATCGGGCAATCTACATGACACTAGGATTTCTGAAAGTTCAGGGGAGGGTCCTATTTGCAGCCCCACCCTAATGAATCAAACCCACGTCGTATCTGACCCACTTGAATGAAAAGGTAGTAATCATGAATTTAAGTGTGGAGGCTCAACAAGTACACACCATCTCAGCCTTTGAAGGACCTATGTTCCGTGGGAATATTTGCAGTCGTTTGCATTCATGCACCCTTGCTATCTGAAGCTCTAATAAAAAATGAAGTTTGCCATGGTTACCTCATACCTCTCAGCGAAATTCACAACTTCAAGTTCCTATAACTCTCAAGGAAATTGCAGTTTCGAAATTCAAGGATTCAGGGGGAGGGAAATTTTCGCCACTTCAGCTGCCATCTAGACATAAGGTAATCTCAGATTGGTGCGGGTCAACTAGTAAGCTGGGCAATTTAAAGGAATTATGGCTTGGAGGTGGAACGTCTAGCCTTCGACCCTCTCTCGACACTCAAAATTTCAATTGGGTCTTTTTGTTCATGTATACAAGCATCCCGATTGTGCTCCTCTTTTCATCCTTGCCTTCGCTCATTTTCAATTTACTCTCGTTAAAGTTCTGTGTTGTTTTACGTCAACACACGACCGTCCTTTTGACACAACGAAGATCTTTGTCCAACTTGTTTGGTAGTATTTGGGTGGCGAACCAGGCCCCTTCAGACTTTGGTTACAACACTTTGTCACTCGTCATGGCTCACGAGAATGGCCATCAATAAGCTCAGGCACATGTTGAGGATGAGTTGGTGGATGATAACTTCACAACCACCCATTGACTTTCTCTAAGAGTTGACTCCCATAGTTCCACCCTCTCCTTCACATTGGAAATGCTGGCGCAGTGCCAACCGCTCATTGGACATCTTCAAGATGAGGTGGATTTCCTTCGCAGGCAGGGGGAGGTGATGTAATATAGGATGGATGCGAGAGAAGCTTCTTTAGAGTCTTCAGTCCAGAGCCATAACGAAGTAGTCAACAACAGACCAGGAACCAGTGAGCAAACTCTTATGCCATACTTGACTTGAACGTGTCTTTGGAGCCTCCTGCCGATGAAGACCCCGTAAAAAAGGAACAGTAGTGCAACATTCTTAATTTTGTAAGCCTTTGTAAGGTGCAACAACACCATTTTTGAATGTCTAAATTTTGGAACTAGTATCGCATGAAAGCTCAATAAGAACAATAATGCTACTTTTGTAAATGATAGAATTACTATGCTGGACTTCTTCCTTACCAACACCTGTCATTGTACTCAATGACCTCAGTCGTGCCTTTTTTTATAAGTACAATTTTCTCCAATTTTTGTAAATATATTTTTTTTTAATTTCTTCATCCTTCTTAGAATCAAAGTAATCATATTATTATCCAACTATATTTTCCCATGCCAGATACTATAAAAAGTCCATTGGACTGCAATAACCTTCTATAAATTCATGGAAGAACATATGTTGAGACAAAGTTGTTTATCTTGATGAGTAGGTTAAATGTTGAGTAAATACAATTTTCTAGTTTTGTTATTTGAGGTCATTTTTCCTGATTTGAAAAATTCCAAAAATCCCTAAAAAGTGGCCTAGAATAGTGGATTTTGGCTTGTTTCAACATCAAAACATTTTGTAATGATTTTCTCAACTCCTCATATGAACTTTTTGAAATCTACATAACTCCTACAATATTTTACGAGAAAGGTGAAGCTCAAACTAGGTTAGTAGAAGAGGAATTTTTAATTCTTTGAGATTCCAAGTAGGAAAAATTTAAGGATCCACACTTATCTTATAAGTGTAGAAACCGCGACAAATCTTACTAATCCAAAATGGACCACTATATAATTTGTCAACCATTTTGGTACTTTGTGAGTGGAATAATTGAAGTTATTGTCTTATAGGACATATTTTAGGGCAAGTCCTATTTTGGTGCTTTTGAAGCCCATTTGGGGCATTAACTAGTATATAATGATTTTACTATAGAGGCTTATGAAATGTTGGCCTTTACATAGCTAAACATTTGCATTTGATTGTTCATTACGAGAAATTTGGGTTGGAACTAGTCACCAAGAGTCTTTTGCTTATTCATATAACATTCAAACTATGCTTAGAAGACTTGCTAGATTTCTAGATAGGACCCCTATATTCCCACCTTGCATCTAGATAAATATTCAATTCTTCCTTAATGCTAATTTTATTTATATTTTTATATTTCATTCACTATTCTTGTAACTACTTATAATGTCTTCTATTCAAGAGTAGGGGATGAGGGAACTAATGATCACTATTCTTTTTGATGAGGAAAACAACATGGATAAGATTCAAGAGGTCAAGACATTCATCTCTTGTATCTCTGATCAAGATAGTCCATGGAATGTCTTTGTCTAGTTTGCTTTGTTTTGGCTTTTACAAATTATATTGGAATCTTTGCACCTAGTCTTCCAAACTCTCATCCTCTTTCTATCACGTCTTCCTTTTTTCCTTCGAACCTTTCATTAAACTTTCATTTGACCCCTTATGTTTTGAAGCCCAACCTTTATTCAAACTTTGAAAGCTCTTCTTTCAAACTCTTAAATTTCACCTCAAATCTTGGATCAACCTTGATTTCCAAATCGAGACCTTCATCCACCAACTTTGATTTGAACGAGTCTCAATTTTGGGATTGGGCCAGACCTTAAAATTGGGCGTTCCTTTAATCTCTTTGAACTAATTAAATCCCCCCCTTTAGTTCAATCTCTTTCTTTACTTTTTTGATGTCTTTTTCTCCCACTTGAACTTTTCTTTTCTTTTTTTGAATTCGACCAAGTCATACCAAAACCTTTGCTAAATCCTAAAATTGGGGTTGATTACCAATTTGGGCCCCTTTTTCACTTGTTCGTTGTTGCCTTGCCCTAATTTGGAAATCAACTACAATTTCCAAATCATACCCTATCAACACCATTGAGATCATACGAACTTTTGACTTTTGTTCAATGTTCTTTGCTTTATTTATCTTATTTCCAAACTTTGTACTTTGCCTTATAGAGCCATATTTCATTGATAAATCCAAAACCTCTAAATTGGGCCCCACATTCACTAAAGTGATTCAATCTTGGCTTGATTCAATGATCGTTAAATATTCTATGAGTATTAGCATTGTCTTTTATTTTTTTATTTTTTTTTAAATACATTATAATGACATTAGTCCATGCTTGTGACACCAACACTTGGGAAGTGGAAAGACTACTATCCATAGTTTGATCATCAAGTAGATGCTCAAGCCTGTCAATACAATCAACTGAAATTGAAGTCGAGGGATGACTAATGAGTTCAACTATATTCTTAAACACATGTAAGGTAGCTAGAGAGGTAGTGGGGGGG
>ML783886.1:743006-769285 GCA_009831015.1 Picea engelmannii | reverse complement strand
AAAGTAAAGCTTAAACAAGACTAAGGATACAAATTAAAAACCTAAGGATGAATTTGACCCATAACAACTTCATGTGATAACATGTTCCCACAGGGATTTACATCAGCGTGAGGAATTGTTCCATGTTTCTTGTGGCACTGTCTTGAGATGAAGGAAGAGCATCTGATGATGAGGCAGTGTTGTTGTCTTGAGTGAGCCAGCATTACATATCTCCAGAATTGAAATATTGAGGCTGCCACACAGAAATCTTACTGCATATGGACTGTGCCACTCTGCTACCACTTGTAATAAATCTGCTAATAATAGCTTGCCGCAAGATAGAATGGGACACCAAAAGTCAACACAATAGATAGCCACAAAGAAGACAAATTGATATAAAACCAAAAGAGAGCCAAAAGACAAGTAGATAGATAGATAACCGAGCCCTGTTTGAGAGGGGTGCTCTCCAATATCCTGTTTGAGAAGGGTGCTCTCCCACATAAAATGCAAACAGTAATTCTTGATTCCTTTGGAAGGATAACCCACTCTTATTTATAGAAAGAAATCCACTAGGTCTATTTCTAACTATTATATGTGGAATATACAAAAATGTAAGAGTTTCATTACACTTTGCATAGATTCAATGGGCTTTTCTTGATGATGTGAAGTTTGGTAATGCTGAAGGTTTAAACAGTTTTTGAAAAGGATTCTACTTTAAACTAAATCACAGTTCATGTAAAGATTGAATGACGTGAGATCTTTCTTTGTTGCAGGTGTTCCGAAACTAAATCGAGTAGATTTAGAATCAGCATGTGAGGAGTTCAGTAATGTCATTGGTTCCACGCCTGATAGCATGTTATACAAAGGAACTTTGTCAAGTGGCGTTGAAATTGCTGTAACATCCACCATAATATCATCTGCAAAAGATTGGTCGGAGCATTCGGAACTTTATTTCAGGAAGAAGGTACGAACATATGTAATAATGATATTGGTTTGCTCTTTTCCCATTCGTTTTCTCCTTTCATCTTTATTTTATAACTTTTATTGCCAGAGTTCCTCATAAAAGTTGAAAGCAAGAGTTGTTTTTGGAGATTTGATCTTCTTTTGAAACTATGTATATCAAAGGCAGCTTAGCTTGCTCCTTGTCATGGTTGCAAATAGGTTTTCATGCACATTGGTAGTCATTTCTCTTTGTGCATCCTACAGATTGAAGTCATTTCTTGATTAACCTCAAAAGCCTTGTTTATCTTCTTGTCTACTTTGAAGAGGAGGTGCCACTCAGAAGAGTGATGGTTTTTGAATATGAAAGTTCATTCATTTCTACTTGTGCATGCCACAGATTGAAGTCCTTTGTCGGATTAACCACAAAAACTTTCTTAATCTTCTTGGCTTCTGTGAGGAGGAGGAGCCATTCCGAAGAATGATGGTTTTTGAATATGCTCCAAATGGGACACTATTTGAACATCTTCACAGTGAGTACTTTTTCCCAACAAAACATGACAGTTCTTTTGAAGTGTTTAAGTACAATTTGGGATGGTTGACAGAACTACACATTAGGGCAATTTTATGTGTATTCTTTAGATCTATTTTAAAGAACCGTACAGCTATTTAATATTGCAAGTCTATGGAAACCAGACATCTGTACTATCTTTAGTTGAAAACAGAATACTATTCTTGATCTATGTAGATAAAGGAGCCGAACATCTGGACTGGACGACTCGGATGAGAATTATAATGGGAATAGCATACTGTCTTCAATATATGCACCATGAAATGGAGCCCCGGGTTATTCATCCTAATTTACACTCTAATGCAGTCTATTTGACAGATGATTATGCAGCTAAGGTATCTGAAGACTTGGAACAAGTTTGTTTTTCCAATTTAAACACTCCTTTTCATTGTTTCTCTATTCCTAAGTGATGTCGTATCTCCTTTTAATGTTTGAGAATGGTTATTTCAGCTATCAGACTCCAATGTGTGGAAAGAAGCTGCCATCAAAAGCAATAAAATGAAGTCATTCAGCGCAAGCGGCAATCTTATTAGTTATGATCATATGGAACTTTCTGATAAGGAAATGGAAGTTCAAAACAATGTTTATTGCTTTGGACTACTCTTACTTGAAATCATTTCAGGAAAGCTGCCCTATGCCCAAGAACAAGGCTTGCTCATTGAATGGGTACGGTCTTCTCCATTTATGAGAACTTATAAAACTTAATTTATTTTTCAGGGAAGTATTTTCTGAATTTGGTTGCATCATACTGCAGGCTATGGGATATCTCGACAAGAAGGACATGATACAGTATATGGTAGATCCTTCCTTGAAATCTTTCAAGTACAATGAATTAGAAAAAATATGTGAGGTTGTACAGTCCTGCATTCTTCCATATCGTCAAAAGAGGCTGTCAATGAGGGATATTACTTCAGAATTAAGACAGGCTCTATCAATCTCACCAGATGCAGCATATCCAAAATTATCGCCATTGTGGTGGGCAGAACTTGAAATCCTCTCACAAGATGGCAGCTAATAAAATTTGTAGATCAATACTCCTATAGTTGCATCACTCTAAGGTGTATTTAGTGTGCCTGATAGCTGTAAAGCTTGTTTGTTGGTGATTTTTGGTGTTTTCTCCCTATCCAATTGCTTAGGAATCAGGACGTGCTTTTTTATTTGGAAGTGGTAAGGGGTTGGCCTTGATCTGAATTATTAGGATGTATAGTAATATCTTGCCCGTTTATGTGCTAATTGCTTGAGTTGCTTCAAATTCAGAATTTGAAAAGGTGTACTAAGGGTTCTCTTTGCTGTAACATCTCATGTTGCTTTGTAATCATATTCTTTTTGCAATCATCTCCATTACTGTGATTGAGGTATTGCCTCCATGGAGTTAGGAGCCGTTAATACATATTTGTACTTGTATATCTGATGGCTAAATGCTGTCTCTGGTTTGTCCATCAATGCTTCTATTGCATTAGAAGGGTACCTTTATAATAAGGCACATAACAGAGGAAGGCAGCAGAAGGGGCACTTACCAAACCTTTAAATGAGTGTACTCTGGTAGTTCCTAAAAATTGAACTTCGATTTTTAATGAGGATATCTGCCTGTTAGTTACATGTTGAAGCTTGAGAAATCTATTATAGACACGACTCACCTGAGTGAGGTATGTTCTATGACAATGAAGATTCCATGTTTCTGAGTCCAATTAGGGCCCTTGTTCACTGGGCCAAATGGTGTCACTAAGTACCACTGACCCATGTATCAAGTAATGTCCAATTTGTTTACGTCATGCTGTTTCTTTGATGACTATATATTCACATTTCAAAAAGTTCAATGATGTTTCATTGAAACGAATACCTGTCAATGTTTTGAATGGTTTTCAAAGTGGTTCAGCACTTCTTTTCTGTGCTGCCTCCTTAATAATTATGGTGTTTGTAGATATTTCAAACTTATGGAAGCTCTAAAACATTACACCACTATTTTCCAGGCGTTTCTGTATAACTTTAGGCCTCTTTGTTGTAGAGATTTTCAGAGCATTCATGCAGAAGAAGACAAGAAAGTTCTCACTAAACTCTGATCACATTGTATTACACAGAAGCACAGATTTATAATACAAAATTTGTTTCGGAATTGGACATTTGAGGATAAAAGTTATCCTTCAGCCCAAAATAGACCAACCCAAACATGGTTTTCCCTTTCTAAATTTGTGTTACACTTCTAAACTTGACCCTATCTCCAAATTTATCAGAGTAGGGCATTCAATTAAAAATGGGCATTGGATCTTTATTCCCCTCAATGGCCTTTTTTCTTTTCTTTTATATAAAGCGTTTTCCTCATCTTCCTCGTCTTCTTAATGCCTAACGCTTTTATGAAGATGTCAGTAAATTGATTTTAATCTTTGCATCTTTGAATCTGTTAAGGTTTCCAAATACCACTTAGGTATGCTTGGGGTCTTTGAAGATCTGTTATTGCTTGCAATGTTGTCTCTACTTTCATCATTGCTTGATTGCTTTAAGTTTTTCTTTCTTCTCCACCTTGCTTGGGATCAACGTTTTCTTCTGCAGACCAAATCAGACTTGTTCTTTATCCACGTGCTCTTAATCTTCATCAAATGTCAAAAGATCTACTTATAATTACAATTTTATTTTCTGGATCAAAGAGCCTATACACTTAGTTTAGACGTTTCACAATAACCTAATAATACACACTTTTTTGTTTGTTGACTTTGTGCTTTTTATCTTTTGGCACATGCACATAAGCAAAGCTAGCAAAAACTTTAAGATGACCTGTGTACTGTTTTCTTCCCTCCATGCTTCTTCTGGTGTGATATGTTGTACAGCTTTTGTTGGATGTTTATTTAGTAGGCTCTAATGGTTCGTTTTCCCTCTATGCTTCTTTTTGTGAACTTTTCCATGTTGTTTCACAACCATTGGACTCTTGCTGGCTAAATGTAAACAATTAGCCATGTTTAATTATCAAAAGTACAAGGCTTTAGTAATCCACATGACCAAACCTTGCACACAAAAGTCAGTTACAAAATTTGTCTTCACTAGAGCTGGCTGTAGCCTGTCATGCTTCTATAGGATGTTAACTTGTATAAGCCATTATTCTCGATTCCTTCCACAGCCACCTTATATTGATTCTTCTTATCCTTTATGGGGTATTTCTACTTTTCTCATTGAAGTGCTGTTTTACAATCCGACCGATAGAGAGCAGGTTCTTCTCAATTCTTAGAACATAGGTTGCACCATATATCTCTTTAATGTTAACATTTGGCATCTTCATGTGCACTTTCTCTTTGTCCTTGTGCTGTATGTATTTTGACATCTCTGAGTATAACATTTTCTCCTCAATTTTCACCATTACCATAAGTGGCAATTCATTATATTTTTTAAGACGTGAGCCTTGTGGCACCTGAGTTGATACACCATGCACATGGTTCTTTATTTTCAGAAGTTGTAAAAAGCCTAAATTCTTGGACTCTTTACACTGCCTTATCTTCTTGAAAATCATTGAAACAATGCCTTTGTTTTGATAAATCAAAATTTCCTTTTTCTACAATCATTTAGAAAAGGACTCTGTTTATTTATTTATTTATTTTAATTTTAAGCTGAAGTTGTCCTTTTAGGATTGATCTTTCCTAGTATTCTCTGGCTTTTGACTCTTGCTCTATATTATCAGATCCACCTGTGGAGGAAGCGAGATCTATGTTTCATGATTTTGGTACAGAATTGCGTGGGATGTGTTTCCAGTTTGCAAGTGCTGAAGGTTTTACTCGAGATCTATTTCTAGCTTGTTGGAAAACCTCAAAGCAACAAATCCTTTAAAAAACCATTTTCTTATGACACATAAAAAAACATAAAATTAAAAATATAAAGGCAAAGTTGGGGTACTAAAGTGTTAAGCCTATAAAATACCTCCTCTCCCCTTCTAAAAACACAAAAATATGCGTCTCAATGTAACTTAGGTCCTGTTTCTATATTCTCACTAGCTAAGATTTTGTTTTCTTTTTCTTCTACTTTGTTTGAAATCTGCGGTAAAAAAATCCTCATTCCTATGGTAAAAAATCCTCATTCCTACGGTGAGGAAATTTCTTTTACTCCTGTTGCAAAAACAATCCTTCATGCATATCAATCTGATGTCAACTTTTTAGCTTGATTATAAAGTGACTTGTAACAAATACATCAAAAAGTTGAGACAAGTGAAGCACAGAATAAATGATTCCATCATTTTTTGGAAGTTATCATCTTACTAMAATCAATTGATGTTTCAAATTTTTTAATTTGGTGAGGTGATTTCTTTTACTCTTGTTGCAAAAACAATTCTTCATGGATATCAATCTGATGTCAACTTTTTAGCTTGATTATAAAGTGATTTGTAACAAATACATCAAAAAGTTGAGACAAGTGTGAAGCACACAATAAATGATTCCATCATATTTTGGAAGTTATCATCTTACTACAATAAATTGATATTTCAAAWTTTTAAATTYGGTGAGGTGATTTGTGATTGATTGRCCTCAATTAATCTTTAAAGTTTATGATAATATTCCTCGGTTAAAAAGCAACAATTCCTCATAAAGTGCACTCTTTCTATTCAAAGACCTACAAATATTTCACTGTTCCACATACCATTTGTTTTATTTGAAAATTTGGAACAATAGCATGTGACACACTAAAATCCCAAGGATTACTTGTGCATCTCTTTAGGCATCTTTTTGCTACATGCTTCCTTTAGATGTTGGTGCGTCTCCACAAGCATTGTGCCATGTTTCTTTGAACACGGGGATGTTTTAATTCTAGAACTCTAAAATGAGAATATTTGCCATTAGGCTTATTTATGTCTAGAAAGGTAACACTTCCACCATTTCTTTTCATTAAAAAATATATTTGGAGTAAAGCCTAGGAAATTACCCTCCCAAAATTGTTGAACATTTCAACTTTTCACTTGAAACATTGACATTTGAGATTTAATAAATTAGTTACAAATTGACTGTTAAAAAGTGATTATTCCAAATTAATTTTTCAGTTTTCAATACACCTTACAATAGGATATGACCACTACAATGTACAGTGATTAACTTCTTAATCAATTTGTATTAATAAGTGTCCTTCAAAACTTCAACTTGATCTTTCGTTGGGCTCCTTCAAAACTTTGCCCCAATCTCCATTGAGCTCATTTGAAACATTGCCATAAACTCCATCGGGCCACTTTCGAAATTGAGCTTGACTTTGAAGGAAAAACATTGTTGGCCCTCCTTCGAAACAACACTTCAAGGTGAATGAAATGGCCGTTGAGCTTTCTTCGAAGAAACACATTGAAATGAAAGAGTAAGGGCCAATTCAAAGATATGCCCCAAAACAAAATAATAAAGGTTCATTAGGCTCATTTTCAAGTATCTTCCTGATCTGAAATAAAAGGTCCATTAGGCCACTTCAAAGAAACACCCCAAAACAAAGGAAAAAGGTTCATTGGGCCATTTTTGAAATATCAACCCAACTTCAAAGGAAAAGGCCCCGATTTTACATAGATGGGCCCGTAGACTTTGAACACTTGGCCAAACTTTGAAAGAACTAGCTTGATTTTGAAGTTAGCAAAAACTCCACAACTTTGAAGGTCTTGCTTTGCTACCAATTAACATTTGGCCTTGGACCACATTAACATTCACAAATATTTTGAACTATACATGCCCATAACAACCTTGAAACAACTTTGATTTATTTCGAAACTTCTCAAGGGAACACATCATATCGAAATACTCAACACAAATTCGAACCCAATGTCTTCCAAGGCCATTTGAATTCATAAATTCGTGTAATCAAGCAATGTGGTTGAGCTAAGCATGCCTACATTCATTTTAATTGGAAATCCTACTTCATTTGGAACCATAATACAAGCTTAGATTTTAGAGTTATAAACAAAAGTTCAAAAGTAGAGATGGAGAACACTCATCTTTTTCATTGAGATGGTCCAAGAACTTGGTTGTGTGTGAGAAGTTTTCCACCCAACCATAGGCATCGACTGAAAATGCCACCCCCAAGTCGGATTATGAGGCCACTAGTGCAAAAGAAACTGACCAAGGATTCTCAAGTCATTCACCTAACCTAGTTGCTCTCAAGCTTAGGAAAGTTGTTCATAACATAATATTCTATGCAACCATCCATTGATTAATAGCCTTGGCACTCTCTTTTGCTACTCTGCACAACATAAGGAAGATCTCTTCCTTCTCCACTCAACCATCCCTTGGGATTCTCTTCCCTCAAGTGCTTTTTAACATGTACATAAAGATTCCAATTTGGTGTATGCTTTCTGTAATACTCTGGAAATACTGTTATTCCATGGCTCTAAACACCTAATGAGTAGAAATCCAGGGAGAAGAGGAGTTTTCCTAAACAACCGACCTTTGTACTCATCTGCAACTATCCATCTCTCTTCCCAAGTCTGTGATTGTATCTTCCACAACTGGGTTTGGTCATCTACAATTTTGAATCTAATTCTCAAGCATGAGAACACAGATCTTAGAACTTCAGAGGTGTATGGGCATGATATAGTGTGTTTGAAATCATAAGAGTTCATGAGAATGATGAGGATATCATCCAGTTCAAATTAGAATGGAAAAAGAGTGCATGGGAATAAAGAAGGTTCAAATTCCCACGAGGATGGTGTCTCTTACACACATGATGTTTGTACCTAGCCCCCCATCCTTCATAAGTATGCGAGGTGGATTTCTCCACCAACCACCACATGCATTCAATGATTGGCTTCTAAGTTAAAGATGGTGGTTGGGATTTAAATAAATCACATGATAATAGTTAGGAGTTCTTAGGCAACATAGGATTATTTACCCCCCTTGGTACCCCATTACTCTCCCCTTCTAGTGGACTCATAGCCCCTGGTATTCTCTCTGTAGCCAACATGGACCTTTATATTAATGTTTGAGAATAATATTTACATATTTGGAGTATACTATGGAAGGACCATGACATGGTACATAGAAAGCATAATCACTGCAATGACATGCCTAGCCATTCACTAGTTAGGTCTTTGCCTTAAATTCCACACTAGGACTTCTTACAAGATATTTACATCATTACACATGGGTTCAATTTATTTAAGCTCATATGGGTTGAGTCCCATCACATAAACTCATCATGCAAATAATACATGATTAGTGTATTGTAATTCAGGGGGTGAAATTGAGATATTCCAATACCCACCCCCTTGGAGTAACATCATCATCAATGCTCTTTCCTTTCCAACGATACTCCATGTCTTCATTCTTCAAATGAACCAACAATGCTATTCTCTTCACTGCAACTTTACATAGCTATTAGTTATTTTCGACAACAATGTTAAACAATTCCTTTCCTTGCCTTGGGACACCTCCAAGGTTTCAACATTTCAGCATGTACCTATTTCAATCATCAAAGAGAAAACATGCATTCCATAGCCATTTCTACACAATAATTATCCCATCCATAGAATTTCAAATTCACCACTGAAACATATAATACAAGATAAAGTATGCAAATAAGTCCAATACTTTTGTATGAATATATTTCCATGTCACAATGCTATGAAATTCATAGTTAACTCAAATTTTCTTCTTTGACACATCCAAAACATAAAATGCCTTCTTGATCTCAATGAACATATAACATAAATCTCTCACAATAGATTCATTCAAGTCACCTCTTCCCTACAACGACTCACCCTTCTAGGCTTAGAGATCCCCTTCTTCACTATATAGCCCCTTGGGCAAGCCATCTTGCAAGGCTTTCACATGTAAAAAGAGCATAACAAAGTTTTGATGTTAGGGCATTCCACTAACAACCTTTTACAAACTATAGCTCAAGGTGATCAAGGCATATTGCAGTGTCTAGTGTCATCATAGTAGCATCCTCGTGTTTTCCAGCTTCTAGCAACCTTCATCTATCCCTATGAGATAGATCCATCATCTCCCATGTATCATAAACATACACTTACCATGATATGTTGTGGCAAACAAACTTGTCTGACAAATATAAGAATATCCAATTTAAGTAGGATAGAATAAGGTAATTTATTTAGGATGAAATAATATTATATTGAGTAAATGTATAAGAATGAATGAGATGTATTACAATGAGAATGATGGATGTATATATATATACACACACATGTAGGGGTGCCATTTCATAAGAGACATGACCTTTCATATGAGGTGTCTCTTCATTAGTAATTAACTGTTAATTATTAGTTACTCATTTATTATTTGTATTTATATATATTTATGTTTGTTATATTGGCCATACATGAAATACCAAAAATACTTGGAATATGAAGAAATCCATAATTTTTTTTCCAATGGAATACCTCGAGGGAACCCCCCCGAGTACATCCCCACTTCGTGGATGGTAAATGGCGTAAATTGCTGACCCTGATTACGGGGCCTAACCTCAAGGGGGAACAAGAGATTCGAACCCGTGACCTCCTCCGCTGGGGATAGCTTCACGTCTGGCTCATAACCACTTGAGATAACCTTTGGGGCTATGAAGAAATCCATTTAGGATAGTAAAAATATATATTGAATAAGAATATGAATGAGATGTATTACAATGAGAATGATGGCTGTATATATATGCATGCACATGTGCCCTTTGATAAGAGACATGACCTTTCATATGAGGTGTCTCTTTATTAGTAATTAACTATTAATTATCAGTTATTTGTTTATTATGTATATTTATATATTTTATATATATTTATGTTTGTTACATTGCCTTTCTCTTTAGAAATGCTCTGTCCTCAAAGCATGTTTATGGAGAGACTTACGTCTTTGTTCTGGCTCGTAATATCTTTGCACGATTCTATGTTTTTGGTGTTGTCAGGATTGACGATACGAGATGATATGAGTGACAAAGAGTTGAGTAGAGTTGTCAACTTGTGAAAGGGTCAGACCATCCCAATTCAATCTTTTGCGGGACATTGCACTTCCACGACAAATGGTTATCATGAGACTTAATTGTGTTGGTATCAATATTTTTCGGATGATGAGTTAGTTGTTCCCGTCTGAATGATATTGATATTTTGACTGGTTAATATATTTGCTCTTATGATTTGGATGTCGATAATGCGTTCTTATAACATGATTTTCCCTTACCATTCTTGTAGTGTTTTCTTGGTTTAATTTTGATATATGATTTTCTTCACGCACCAGTGTTTCCTTGTTAATGGCTGAATTCGATTAGTAAGTACACTTGGAGCTTCCATCGTTTGTACTCCAACATTTGGCGTTGTCCTTTTTCTCGGTTGGAATCGCAACTTCTTGAGCTGTGACGTCGATTGGATTTGTAATTGTTTCGTTCTCCATAACTTGGATTTGTTCATATGAAAACTTCGACGCTTCCTTAGCAATTCTAACTTGTTTTCCAGAGATTTCTTATCATTCTTAAGCTTTTTTATTTGAGTAACTAGGTTTTGATTATGATTTTGTAAACACAAATTTTCTTCATTATTTGATTTGTCGATATCTTTAATGTCTGAATTTTCAAGTTTCTTTTCTTTCAACTCTCTGATTTGTTTTAGTAACCCTTGATTAAGGTTCTTCAAACAAGAATTTTATTCATTTCTTTCGATAGGTTCTTCTCAAGACCTTGATTCTCTTGTTCCAACTTCTGAACACATTGTTTTTGATCCTTTGACTTCTTGATCTGTGTAAGTAGTTTTTGACTATGGTCTTTTAATCGAGAAATTTCTTCATTTTTATTCGTGATAAATTCGTCAAATTCTTTTTGCATCTTTGATATCAACTTTTGATTTTCTTGAAGGATCACCTTCAAGATATCTTTAAAGTCTTTTGTTGAAGGTATTATTGATTTTGACCTCATAGTAGTATCTTGATATGTCATCATCTTCTATGGGGAAACATCACAAACTTTTTCTCCATGTTTAAGATGAAAGTACCTAGATTTTTAAACCAAGGTAACCCAAGAATCATGTCAATATCTTTTTTATACCAAGTTGTAACATTGAATTGAGATATATATATTCATAATCATCAATAGTCACTTGTAACTCTTTAATTTCATATTGTTTTCTATGACAACTATCTTCCTTTTCAATTATATTCATCTTTGAATTAATAATTGATTTGCCAAATTGATATTAATGTAATTTTCATCCCGGGTCATGCTAATGGCGATGTTAATCTCTTTTGCTTGAATACCCCCTTTTAATGTAAACAGTCCCCGACATAAAGTTGAATAACCTTCATAAGTAAATCTTCCTTTCGTCATTTTGGAATTGTTCATTTTTTTAAGATCCACTTATAACTCCTCCTTTACTTCAAATTAGAGCTTAGGGTTACTTTTATGACCCCTCTATTTAATATTTATTTAAATAACCCTTCAACTTAATGTACTAAGGGTAAAGAGATTGAAATACATTTCAATAGTTGTTTGAAATATATATATATATATATATATATATATATATATATATATATATATATATATATATATATTTCTCTCTTTTATATAGATATTTCATTTCTTTAAATGGATGCCTATCTCAACGAGAGTTAAAATTACAATATCTTTATTAGTCCCTGCCAAAGGCGCAAAGGGACTATAGTGATCGATAATTCGTTGACTTCATATTAGTTTGTCGTTTGACTAAAAATATTTGCATAATCTCTATTATTGGAACTAGCGAACTAAAAACATTGATTTGTATATAATAAAAAATACCATTTATGTCATGATCTGAATGGATAACATATTGGAGGTCCTATTTCTAGCTTTGCTATTCCCAATGTTTTATATGTTAGCATATCCAAAGTTTTTGATCATATATGGTCTTACTGAATTTTTACTATTTTTTTGAAATGTTTGGATATCCAAAGTTTTGAACATAGAGAGTCCTCTTTTTATTAGTTGACTTTATATTAGTTTGTCCTTTGAATAATTTTTTTTTTTGAATAACCTCTATTGTTCGAACTATTGTTACTAATTTTTGTTGTTGTTGTTGTTATAAAATAATATAATAATTGTTTCTTCGTACGTAACAGACCTGCCACCCTGCATTCTTTCTTAAATGTTTACACAATAGTCCTGTCAGACTTAAATGTTTACCTAACATGCCTCACAACCTTAAATATTTACTTAACATGCTTGTTATAATACATTTTCCTCCGATTTTTTTGTGCAATGTTCTTTGCAGTGAATATGGACAATATTGTTCTTCAATGACATTACTGGTTCATTGGTTGATGCTTGCTCCTTGCTTGTTCACTGATTTCTTGTTTACCTGTTGCTGTTGTTTTTGTTTGCTTGTTGGTCTTGTTGCAGTTTGCACGCTTGGGGTTCTGCAAATGCGATTGGAAGTGGCCTTCTGTCGTTCCCCATTGACGAGTGGGTTTCGATGCCATGTTTAACTTCCTATTCGTTGTTTTTTATTTGCTATTTGTAGTTTGCAGGTGAGAAATTCCACTACTGGGGATGCCTGAGTCGAAATCCTTTTGCAGAACATCTTTGTATGTGAGGAGAAAATATGATTTCCTTTTCCTATATGTCACTATGGTTGCGATGGAGGTGGTTTCTGTGTCGAGCATTGACGATCAGGAACGAGACAAAGACAACATTACAATCCTGCTTCTCTGGTCATAGTAATCACATACAAATATGGGATGCAAGAGAATTTTGATCGCTACCAGTATTGAAAAATACCAACTGTGGAAACTGCAACTTTCTTAATTGTTTGCACAGTGGGAGGCCTTTGGATGATCCTCACAGCCTGGAATGTTTGCTTAGCAACTATGTTACAATACATTTTCGTTCGAATTTTTTGATACAATATTGTGTGTAGTCAATTTGGCCAATATTGTTCTTCACCGACATTCCTGGTTGGCTAGTTCGTGATTGCTCCTTGGTTCGCTGGATGCTACTTATTGTTGTTTTAATCAAATTTGCAGATTTGAGGTTCCGCAACTGCAGTTGGGTCTTTTGGTTCTTGTTCACTGGTTTGTTATTTGTTGCTTCCTCTTTGTCACACACCCACTACGGGAACTAAAAATTTTCGGCTTTTTCTTCTTTTCTCCGAGGAATAGAATCCCTGAATTCCTATGGGGCCTGTTGCCGACCCTACCATCCCTCATTCTTACCCATGTGATCACCGACTACAACCACAGGATTTACCGGAGAGGTACTCCCGACTTTCGCGATTCGGGAAATCGCGATGCATGTATTCCCCTGTTCCCTGACTTTCGAGGTGCCGAAACCCGAAAGGAACCAACAATTTGTCACAGTTAATAATGCCTCAGATTGAAGCTTGGCACTCCAACTTTCGGGGTTTCATCCATCGAAATTTCGCGTCTGGCGAATACGAGGAAAACTGACCTTTGGAAATCTCGGGTACCGAAACGCCGAAACACCAAAACCATATGTGCTGATCCATTTCGAGAGTTTGCCTATCAGTATTTTGCGATATGCGAGGACAAGAGTTATCACACCTAGGTTTCCCAGGAGCCGAAACTCCTAAACATCATAACTTGTCCACGCTCTATCATTTCAGGGTGTTGCAAGTCGGGGTTTCGAGACTGGCGAGTACAAGAGACTTGCCTTTAGGTATCTTGGGTGCCGAAACACTGAAACACCATATCTCATCCTCGCTATTCTTAATTCAGGGTTTCACAAGTCAGGATTTTGGGCTATGCGAAGATAGGAGGTCTCTCACTTAGGTTTCCCGGGAGCTGAAACCTCGAAGTACCAAAACTATGTATGCTAGGCCATCTCGAGATTTCACATGTCGGGATTTTGCGACTGGCGAGTACAAGGGAACTTACCCTTGGGTTTCCCGAGTACCGAAATGCCGAACCACCTAACTTAAATCATGCTATATTAATTCGGTGTTCCACCTATTGGGATTTCACGAATTCTATTGCTCCAATTCCTTGTCCTCTCGTACTCCCGGTATCCGAAGTATCGAAGTATCAGAATTCTGGTCCTCCTTCTCCTGAGTGATATCAACGGCTCAAAGGCTCTCTTGATCCAACAGAACAGATGGATTTCAGGGTTTTTATGGGTCAAGAGTTCATAACTCTTACCTCTTGTTTTCCCGGGAACCGAATTACCGAACTCTCCTTTCGGGGATTCCCTCGAAACCTCCCCTGCATGCGCCTTTCAGGACTTCGAGATTTGCGATTCCGCGAATCCGTCGCGACCAAGATCTTGGTCCTTCAACCTTCCGGTATCCGAAACCTCGATGGGTTCGGATCTCTGCCATGTGTCCTCTGAGATGGACGGTCCAGATCTTTTCGTTGTTTTGTGTACCGGGAGTTTGAAACTCTCGATACCAAGACCACAACCTCCTCTACATCCCGAACTCCAAATAGCCGAAATACCGAAATCCGATGGCTCTACTCCCGTATCGGGATTTCGCGGACTGGGAGTTCGCGATGCAACGACTCCATTATTTTAGTCCTTCAACCTTCCAGTATCCGAAACCCCGATGGGTTTCGATCTCTGCCACGTGTCGTCTGAGATGGACGGTCCTGATCCTTTCGGGTCTTCGATGAGTCCTTTCCTTTGTGTATGTGAGGCTTAAAACTCGTGCAACTTCCCCTGGATCCGATGGCTATCGGCTATCCACGCGAGATCTGACGGTAGCTGTAGCTCCTCCCTGAACTCACACTTTCTTCCTTTTTCCTTGGAAGATTTCAAAGTCTCAAGGGTCTCAGCCTTCGATCTTCTACTGCAAGCCGACTACTGGGTCTCGTAAGCACTTATGAAAAGTGTTGTCCCTTCTGAGCTTTCTCAGCTATGAAGGAAATTAAGAGCTTTGCACTCTTTCTCTCGGGATTGAATCTTAGAAGGGTCTTCTGCGCACCCCTTGTGCTCATTCGTCAAGTCTAAGATTTGAGGGAGTCTCGGTCTTTACTTGCCTTGCAGGGAGCCTGTGAATAAATACACTACCTCTCCTGAGCTTAACATAATTCGTCCTCCAAGGGACTCTGGATGACTAGGAAGGTTGGCATGTGTACGTGATGTCAGGCTGCTAAATTGAAGTTTTTAAGTGACCTGAAACACTAAATTGTCAAACCAGGGTTGGTAAACTTCGAGCTGATACAAAGTATGTGCAGGCAAGCGTCTAGTCTCTATCTAAATGCTATCCTAAGAAGAAAACACACACCTATTCTGAGAACTTGAATTCTAATAACGAACTCGAAACTGAGCATTTCCTATTAAGTCATAAGTAGAAAAACAGTCTTGTGCTCAAATGCTGGTACTGCTATTTCTATTCAAAAAGCGTGGTTCCACAAGATCATTTTATCTCCATGCCCAATCATCTACCATCATCGTTTCTGTTTAAGTTAGGACACACAGAGTATTGTCGAAAATGCATTCATTCTGAGCAGCAAAAATCAATCTATTCTGTCCACAGGAAAACAAAGTATTGTGCTACTAACTGGTACCAGGAGCTCCTTTTGTTCTAACTGTAATCTAACTATTCTAACCAGGCAAGATAACTAATGTCTAACAAAGCAAAATGCATGCTAATTCTGAGTGATGTTTGAATTGAAAATGAAAACTAAATAACCACATGCATATTCTAAACCCTACAGGCATCAGTTCTGCGTTTAACACTCAGCAACGTCAAAGATAACAGTACTCTGGAAGGATTCAAGTGAGGAATAAATCAACACGATTCTGAAACATCCAAATCGATGGCATGCTATGAGCTGCAGATATACCATTCAGATAAACAAATGCCAATATGCTAAAACAACTAAATCTATGAGCGTTAAGCTATTTCGTGTGCAAGTTCTAAAGCATTAAAATGAACTAAGTCTATAACAGTATAAAACTAAATCTATTGCAAAAAGAAACAGCGGCTTGCACCGGTTTGGCGGNTGTTAGCATATCCAAAGTTTTTGATCATATATGGTCTTACTGAATTTTTACTATTTTTTTGAAATGTTTGGATATCCAAAGTTTTGAACATAGAGAGTCCTCTTTTTATTAGTTGACTTTATATTAGTTTGTCCTTTGAATAACTTTTTTTTTTGAATAGCCTCTATTGTTACTAATTTTTGTTGTTGTTGTTGTTATAAAATAATATAATAATTGTTTCTTCGTACGTAACAGACCTGCCACCCTGCATTCTTTCTTAAATGTTTACACAACAGTCCTGTCAGACTTAAATGTTTACCTAACAGGCCTCACAACCTTAAATATTTACTTAACATGCCTGTTACAATACATTTTCCTCCGATTTTTTTTGTGCAATGTTCTTTGCAGTGAATATGGACAATATTGTTCTTCAATGACATTACTGGTTCACTGGTTGATGCTTGCTCCTTGCTTGTTCACTGATTTCTTGTTTACCTGTTGCTGTTGTTTTTGTTTGCTTGTTGGTCTTGTTGCAGTTTGCACGCTTGGGGTTCTGCAAATGCGATTGGAAGTGGCCTTCTGTCATTCCCCATTGACGAGTGGGTTTCGATGCCATGTTTAACTTCCTATTCGTTGTTTTTTATTTGCTATTTGTAGTTTGCAGGTGAGAAATTCCACTACTGGGGATGTTTGAGTCGAAATCCTTTTGCAGAACATCTTTGTATGTGAGGAGAAAATATGATTTCCTTTTCCTATATGTCACTATGGTTGCAATGGAGGTGGTTTCTGTGTCGAGCATTGACGATCAGGAACGAGACAAAGACAACATTACAATCCTGCTTCTCTGGTCATAGTAATCACATACAAAGATGGGATGCAAGAGAATTTTGATCGCTCCCAGTATTGAAAAATACTAACTGTGGAAACTGCAACTTTCTTAATTGTTTGCACAGTGGGAGGCCTTTGGACGATCCTCACAGCCTGGAATGTTTTCTTAGCAACTATGTTACAATACATTTTAGTTCGAATTTTTTGATACAATATTGTGTGTAGTCAATTTGGCCAGTATTGTTCTTCACCGACATTCCTGGTTGGCTGGTTCGTGATTGCTCCTTGGTTCACTGGATGCTACTTATTGTTGTTTTAATCAAATTTGCAGATTTGAGGTTCCACAACTGTAGTTGGGCCTTTTGGTTCTTGTTCACTGGTTTGTTATTTGTTGCTTCCTCTTTGTCACACACCCACTACGGGAACTAAAAATTTTCGGCTTTTTCTTCTTTTCTCCAAGGAACAGAATCCATGAATTCCTATGGGGCCTGTTGCTGACCCTACCATCCCTCATTCTTACCCATGTGATCACCGACTATGACCACAGGATTTACCAGAGAGGTACTCCCGACTTTCGCGATTCGGGAAATCGCGATGCATGTATTCCCCTGTTCCCTGACTTTCGAGGTGTCGAAACTCGAAAGGAACCAACAGTTTGTCACAGTTAATAACGCCTCAGATTGAAGCTTGGCACTCCACCTTTCGGGGTTTCATCCATCGAAATTTCGCGTCTGGCGAATACGAGGAAAACTGACCTTTGGAAATCCCGGGTACCGAAATGCCGAAACACCAAAACCATATGTGCTGATCCATTTCGGGAGTTCGCCTATCAGTATTTTGCGATATGCGAGGACAAGAGTTATCACACCTAGGTTTCCCGGGAGCCGAAACTCCTAAACATCATAACTTTTCCACGCTCTATCATTTCGGGGTGTCGCAAGTCGGGGTTTCGGGATTGGCGAGTACAAGAGACTTGCCTTTAGGTATCTTGGGTGCCGAAACACTGAAACACCATATCTCATCCTCGCTATTCTTAATTCGGGGTTTCGCAAGTCGGGATTTCGGGCTATGCGAAGACAGGAGGTCTCTCACTTAGGTTTCCCGGGAGCCGAAACCCCGAAGTACCAAAACTATGTATGCTAGGCCATCTCGAGATTTCACATGTCGGGATTTTGCGACTGGCGAGTACAAGGGAACTTACCCTTGGGTTTCCCGGGTACCGAAATGCCAAACCACCTAACTTAAATCATGCTATATTAATTCGGTGTTCCACCTATTGGGATTTCACGAATTCTATTGCTCCAATTCCTTGTCCTCTCGTACTCCCGGTATCCGAAGTACAGAAGTACCGGAATTCCAATCCTCCTTCTCCTGAGTGAGATCAACGACTCAAAGGCTCTCTTGATCCAACAGAATAGATGGATTTCAGGGTTTTTATGGGTCAAGAGTTCATAACTCTTACCTCTTGTTTTCCTGGCAACCGAATTACCGAACTCTCCTTTCGGGGATTCCCTCGAAACCTCCCCTGCGTGCGCCTTTCAGGACTTCGGGATTTGCGATTCCGCGAATCCGTCGCGACCAAGATATTGGTCCTTGAACCTTCCGGTATCCGAAACCTTGATGGGTTCGGATCTCTGCCATGTGTCCTCTGAGATGGACGGTCCAGATCTTTTCGTTGTTTTGTGTACCGGGAGTTTGAAACTCTCGATACCAAGACCACAACCTCCTCTACATCTCGAACTCCAAATAGCCGAAATACCGAAATCCGATGGCTCTACTCCCGTATCGGGATTTTGTGGACTGGGAGTTCGCAATGCAACGACTCCACTATTTTAGTCCTTCAACCTTCCAGTATCCGAAACCCCGATGGGTTCCGATCTCTGCCACGTGTCCTCTAAGATGGACGGTCCTGATCCTTTCGGGTCTTCGATGAGTCCTTTCCTTTGCGTATGTGAGGCTTAAAACTCGTGCAACTTCTCCTGGATCCGATGGCTATCGGCTATCCACGCGAGATCTGACGGTAGCTGTAGCTCCTCCCTGAACTCACACTTTCTTCCTTTTTCCTTGGAAGATTTCAAAGTCTTAAGGGTTTCAGCCTTCGATCTTCTACTGCAAGCCGGCTATTGGGTCTCGTAAGCACTTATGAAAAGTGTTGTCCCTTCTGAGCTTTCTCAGCTATGAAGGAAATTAAGACCTTTGCACTCTTTCTCTCGGGCTTGAATCTTAGAAGGGTCTTCTACACACCCCTTGCGCTCATTCGTCAAGTCTAAGATTTGAGGGAGTCTCGGTCTTTACTTGCCTTGTAGGGAGCCTGTGAATAACTACACTACCTCTCCTGAGCTTAACAGAATTTGTCCTCCAAGGGACTTTGGATGACTAGGAAGGTTGGCATGCGTACGTGAGACTATGCCTAAGGTCGTCGAACTCACCGTTCGTGGCTCTAACTCAAGCTGTCACAGGACACAAGCATTTACAAGTACCAATCATGTCCTATCCATATAATCTCTTACTGGCCTAATCATACAACCAAACAACAAGGAAGGAGACACAGTATATCCATTCAGAAATTAAGCACAATTCTTGAAACTTACACAGTATAACCAAATTCATGCCTAGTTCTAACTAAATTACACAGGGTAAGAAAATGATTATCTATTACAGTTTGCTGCCAACCAACTGACTATGGGTGTTCATCCTTCCACCCAACCATAGGCTCAGAGTCATTCAATATTAGCTTTTTGGCAACCCCCGTGCCAAGCCATGATATCACCAGGGAAAACTCACAGTTCTCGAGGGTTCTCTCTCTGTTTCAGCTTCTGTTCAGGTCCTGTTTGCTGCAATCCAGGGCTTCCTCACTCGGTTGTGGCCTCGACGAGGTTTATCAGATGCTCCTTGGCATCAAGCTCACGGCCTTCAGATCCTGTTTTTTTGATAGAGAGCTTCCCCTCCTCCTCTCTTGTCCCCCCCCCGTGTCTTGTGTCTGGTGTATCTCTTACCTGGGAAGGTTTCACCGACCTATCCTGTTCCTTTTGTCAGAAGGAAACTCAGGTCTGTAGGTCCCTGCAGTACTTCGGGCTGACAACCCATGTTTCCATTCATGGGGGTGGTTGGTAATTCAACCACCGGTCCTTTCTGCATTAATTGATTTTCCTTTCCTTGGGGTTCGAAGGAGGTTTGTCATCCTTATCATTGGAGATTTTGGGGTCATTTGATATATGAGCCCTCTTGTATAGTTTTCACATCCTTCCTCTAGCGATATCATGGCCAGTGCTTTCAAGGCTTCACCCCCACAGTTAGTTATTGGCAACTCAAACAATAATACTTTTACATTTTTCTCATGCATTAGCATGGTAATTCTTATTTTATGGTTAATTACAAATTGGGGGAAACAGGGTGTTACACTCTTGTTTGCTACAACTTTGCAAGGTTGGGGTCCTGCATCTGTAGTTGGACATGTTGTTGTAATTTGCGGGCCAGGGGCCGTGCTTCTGTCCTTCTCCATTCACCGGTGGGTCTCGGTGTTGCGGTTGCATTTCGACATTGCTTAACAGGCCTGTTGCAATACATTTTCATCCTTTTTTTTTTCCTTCTGCAATGTTGTCTGCAGTGAATATAGGCAATATTGTTCTTTGGTAGCGTTGCTGGTTCACTGGTTGCTGCTTTCTCGTTGATTGATGACTAGTTTCTTGTTTTCCTATTGCTGTTGTTGTTGTTGCAGTTTGCACGCTTGAGATTCTGCAACTGCGATTGGAACTGCACTTTTGTCGTTCCCCATTGATGGGTGGGTTTCGTTTCTAGGTTTACGTTCATGTTCGTTCTTTGTTGTTTTCTATTTCCAGTTTGCAAGTGAAAAATTTAAATGCCGGAGATGCCTGAGTCAAAATCCTCTTCCAGAACATGTTCAAATGCGAAGAGAAAATTCAATTTCCTTTTTTGTCACTGAGTGTTATGGAGGTGTTCCAATTGCGAATGGAGAATGACAACCTTAAACTGTAACTTCCTTAAATGTTTGCACAACGGGAGGCCTTTGCACAATCCTCATAGTCTTACATGTTTACCTGCCAGGCCTCATAGCCTGAAATGTTTTCTTAACAGGCGTGTTACAATATATTCCTCCGATTTTCGTATACAATCTTGTCTGCAGTAAATTTGGACAATATTGTTCTTCACCGACATTCCTGGTTGACTAGTTGATGCTTGCTCGTTGGTTCGCTGGATGCTGCTTATTGTTGTTTGATTCAAATTTACACGGTTGAGGTCCGACAGCTGCAGTTAAGCCTCTTCATACTTGTTCACTTGTTTCTTCACAAACACATCTTCTCTTGGAAAATACAAATTGGAACATGGTTTTATAGTTGGGCCACCAAAAAATACTATTAAGATAAAATAATATGCAAATTTTTTCAATAGATATAAACAACATCTCTTTTGACTTGAACCAGAGTTTGTTGAGCTCCAACTATATTTCATAGCTGAGAATCTTTTTCCCATAGCTAATGTGTTTCTATGGTTTCATAGTTGTGAGACTAAGTGTTTTTGTGTGAGGGATAAAGTTCTTGTCTCCCTTTCTTTTTCCTCATCTAAACTTACCTGTTTTCCCCTTTTGTTCTTCCCCTCTATTATGCGTTTCTGGTTCTATACTTGGTCACGTTTCTGTGCTCGCAGGTTCCCTGGGTGGTAGGTTCACATTTTTGTGCTCATGTCCCTCTTTAATACTGTGCATATATTATAGGTTTTCATATTTGGGAATATTCTTGCATATGGAAATGCTAACTCATGTCATTAGTGACTATTCAACACACATATTCAAAAATATTGGTTCTATACTTGGTCCCATCTCTGTCCTCATCGGTATCCGGAGTGGCGAACTGAAAAATCCTCATCTCCATCTATATATTCACATATCCATCTATATCTTCACATCACGAGTTCGACTGCCCGCCGTTCATCTTCATACTTAGCCAATTTTATGAACGCGGGTTCACGGATAAGTGCAATTGAACTCTGGTGCCTCGTGTTCAGGGTATACATATTGCACCCAAAACTTCAGTGATCTACAATTCGACCCTGGACTCCTCGAACTTGCAATCCCGACTCTACCTACGATGACTCCGTCTGTCCGACCCGCCTTTCCATACTTAGTCGAGTCTTCAAAGTTTTGCAGGTTCAAAAAAGTTTAAAAGCATTTTTTGCTCCCCTCCACCTTCCGCCCTTCCCAATGCACATTAATTATGCTCTTACTAGTGACAACCCACCAGACAGGTTCAAAAAGATTGGATTTAATAAGTGGAAATCTCCCATTCAAACGCATTAATAGGCGAATATTATGGGATATGATGATTTTTTTTGCGTCCATCTTGAATTGGCAAAAAGTGTTGGTTATTTTAATTTTTTTAAGGCATCATCATAGTAACAGTGCAATATTGTACTACCATGCTTCCATCCACAAACTTGTCATCCACAAAGGTCTTGACTTCATGTCCCTCTTTAATAGTGTGCATGTATTACATGTTATCATATTTGAGAATCTGCTTGGATATTTGAAAAGATTGGCATTAATAAGCGAAAAGATTGAGAGAATATGCCATTAAAATGAATTAAACCAAGATTTACAGAAGATTATACTATCATCCTCCAACGTTCATTTTAAATACTTATTCCCATTTCTCTCTATCATTGAAGACTTGGGATTTAATGTGCCTTCATTGTAATGTTCCTGGTCATCGACATGTGAGACAACTTAGAGATGCCATTCAGGCCCAATTGAAAGATGAGGGAATGGTTTTATGTGGCGTCATATTTGAGCGAAAAAAATTCTATTGGCCAACAGAAACTCAGACACAAAAAAAATTCAAGTATCTTATGATTGGTATTCTCCCTGTATTCGATGCTTTGGTTGGTTGAAAGGCTTTCCTAAAGATTTGTATGTTAAACTTCTTTGTTTTGTTACTGGAAATTGGAAGGGACTTTCAGGTCACCTGCAAAATTCTCTTTCATTGAAGTATACAACTTCTTCCAACACCATAGATTTGACAAATGTATCAAATTCTGTAGACCACACAAGAATTTATCTTTCGTTAGAGGATTCACACATATCGTGGCTTTCAAAATGGTATGGAATATTCATAAATGACGCCAAATATTACTCCATTCATGAATATACTCAGAAGGAAATTATAAATTTGGATCGTCACGAATGTGAGAAACTGTAGGGGTGGTTGAATCAACATCCTAAAATTACAGAAGTTTCCATTTCAAAGTTTGTTGAGCGACTTCTGGGTGTGGTGACCGACTTGACAGAAAGTCATATTCTTTATCAAAGTTTGCTCATCGTCCTATGGATATAGCAACAAACTCCACATACAATCAACTTTCTATCGCTACTAGACATTTTTTTCACTATTCCTATGCATATTATTGCATTTGGGTCGAACAACTTGCCACTCTATGCAAGAATATTCTCCTCGTACTTGAAGGTGGGTATATAACCAGGGAACAAGGATCTCAAAACTTTCTGATGCCTGCATGGAAATGTAACTGTGAAAATTTAATGGGAAGGGATTCTGGATTATGGACTTTGCAACACTTTCTAAAGATTACTTTATGCTACCACCTTCTGCAAGAAGTTTAACGTGTTTAGGTAATGATTTGGTTTCTGAAAATCACCTTTTACTACCACCTTCATGTAATCATTTTGTTTCATTCTTTAGAAGAGACCTTGATGTAGTAGGATATTCCAGAGCTGTTTCCACCCAATATCAATCTTCCTGCTATTTCCCTTGCTTTGAATGAGGAGAATGCATTTCTTATATTGCAGTGGATCCGATATTTGAAAAAAATAAGAAGGAGTTGCTTGATGCTTGAAGTATTTCCTTGTATGGATCAAATAAATAGCCATGGACTCATCACAAGCGCCTCTCGCGTTGTTCATTAGGATAACATATTGATAAGGACATAATGCCTTTCTGGTCATAGAGTGCTACCATCACCAACTTGCGTTTGCACATGTACTTATATTGCTACCTTCTTTCTTTGATCGCTTCCAGGAATCTGAGTTGACTATATATTAATTTCGGTTAACTTAAAAAGGTTTATGTGTGCAACCCAATGTTAGACATAGAAAATACAATTTCTTATTTCTTAAAATATAAAAATGTATTTTTTTAACACACAACTGTTTGGAAAGTTTCAGGCGTTGTTTGGGATTCACGTCCTTCAAAGATGTTAATTAATCACACAATTAATATTTCTTGTGCCAATGCAATCGAGCCATCATCCACTATGGCAATCACATTAACATTGCAATCTCAGGTAATAGATGTCTGACATGTACCTAATGTCAAGGTCATTATCGCACAGGACACCCAACCTCCAAAGATTTATGGACTTAGAGCAACATTGTAATTGTCGTGACAAAGAAACACTAAAGTCGATGGTCTTTGTAGGTCTGGCAATCCTACAGAGTAAGTTATTTGACAATGAAAACCCTACTTGTTCACCGCATTACCACATTGCATTCAATAACATTGTTCCCGTTGCCACCACTAGTGTCGATGTCTGAAGTTGAAGCTATCTGGAGCCTGGATTCAGTGCCAATGTGGATGCCTCAAGGTGAAACTACCTGGAACCTGGGATCACGACTTGTTACACTTGACATTAGTATCAGTAGTGATCGAACGTTGATTTTATGTCGAGTTTATTATTACATCCAGAGGTCGCTCAACAATCTTTGACATAGAAGCTGGCTGTCTGTCAAGTCTATTACAACTTTGTCATAAAAGGTTATGTAATTTTAGATTGTTGATTCAAACACGTATACAGTTTCTCACGTTCATGAGGATCCAAATTTATAATTTCCTTCTAAGTATATTCCTATATGGAGTAATATTTGGCGTCACTTCCGAATATTCCAGACCATTTTGTGAGCCGCAATGTCTACCACTCCTATGATGAAAGATATATTCTGATGTGATATGAAACCTTTGATACACTTGCCAGATGTGTTTTTTTGGAAGAAACTATGTACTTCAACAAAGGAGCATTTTGCAGGTGACTTGGACATCCCTTCCAATTTATAACAATAAAACAAATAAATTCAACATACAAATATTCAAGCATGCCTTTCAACCAAACAGATGATCCAATACAGGAAGAATAGCAGTAAGAACACACTTGATTTTTTTTTCTCAACTTTTGTTGGCTAACATGATTTCCTTCCCCCAAAGTTGATGTCACATAAAACTACTCCCTCGTCTTTGAATTGGGCTCGAATCACATCTCTAAGTTGTCTTAGATGTTGATGACCAGGAACATTACAAGGAAGGCACCTTAAACCCCAAGTTTTCAACGATAGAGGGAAATTAACACTTAGCAAAGTATGGAATGTTGAATAAACAACTAATGCAGGCATGCCATATCTAGAAGAGACGAGATATTCAAAAAGCTGGGATAGATCTAGCTGGTAACACCAATGAAGTCCAAGACCCGAAATTAATATTCAACTCGTTGTTTTTGACCAAGAAAGCATTTGATGATCAAGTTGAAATCTATAAAAGACTGTTTACAGGCTTGATTATTGTACATATTTGATTTTTTTTCGGTGAAAACCTCAATCGCAGTCATTATGGAAAATGCATTTAAATTTAAGAGAATATCTGCTGAACTATCTCAAGAAAACTATTTTGGGAAATAATCTCAAAAGTATTTTGTAACCCAGTTTATCTGAATATAGAATATTTGAGTTTTTTGTATCGTGTTTTGAAATGTCTGATATTGTTTTATTTTATTTTATTTTGTACTTTATTTTTTGTGTGTGGTTAAACATGCACGACAAGCTTTTCTTTCTGCTGCCCAACACTTCGATTTAAATAAAGGCCACTCTATTCACTCCTTACATTTTACATGGAAGAACAATTTGTGATAGGCCATACTTATGTGGCCCCCGCCCTATACTTAAGAAAGAAATGGGAGGACCCATCATGCTTTCATTCTTTGGGCTCCCGTAAATAGAATGAATTAATGACTGTTTCAACAAGGCAACTCAGGTGTTGACGTCATGTTCCTGTTCAATATTGTGCATATATTACAACTTCTTCTATTTGATAATATC
>ML783886.1:691929-710367 GCA_009831015.1 Picea engelmannii | reverse complement strand
TTTCATAAAAATCCTAAGTATGGAGGATATGTGCAGCAAAGGCAGATTTAGGCTCGAGAGTGTGCAAAAAAGGAATAATCAGGCTCATGAGTGTGCAATAGAGGCACATGCAGGAGTGGAGTATGCAGTAGAGGCACATGAAGGAGTGGAGTGTGCAGTAAGAACATACTTAGTGGGAAAATAAAGTAGAGAATAAAGCAAGAGAAGAAAGCAGCCGAAAAGGAAGGATAACAATTCGACATGCTAAAAGAAGGAATACGCGCAAAAGCAGGAGGAACAACACTCAAAGTGAAAAAGAAGCATGCAAATGTAAAAGCAGGAAAAACAAGCCCAAACAACAAGTCAACACGAGTTGTCACGAGTCAAAAAAATATGTAATTGAGTTTTTGGGATAAGAAAAGTAGGGGTTTGAGCCTTAGAATTTATGTATAAATATGTAATGGGTTGGGAAGATTAGGGGTTCTCCTGTCTGGTTCTGTGTTCTCAGGTTCATTGAGTATGTTAGGTACTATTTGTGAGGAGAATGAAAGAATAGGCTGAAGAGGAAAGAGTCTATGTCTGAGTGGGGACAGAGAATTGTAGAGAGAAAAGCTTGCACTGTAGAGCGGCTAGGAAATATGGAGAGAGAGATAGAATGATATACCTATTGTAAGCGCAGTGCGCAACTTGAGACAATTACAAAAATAATAATAAAAAATCGAATTGTTGTGGACATAGCCCAAAGTTGGGTGAACCACATTAACTACTGTGTCTTCTTAAGACAATTACAAAAAGAAAAATAAAGAATCCAATCGTTGTGGACATAGCCCAAAATTGGGTGAACCACGTTAACTACTGTGTCTGCTTATCTTTTCTGTGATTGATCATGGATAGCCTCTTTATGCATGTTAGATTAAATCTGATTTTTACATGATCACTGCGCAATAGTTATGAATGTTATAATAACTAGTTTATGTTGCAATATGAAGTATAATGATATTATATAACTAAATTCATTAAGTAATCAAGGAAGAACAAATACAAGATAATGCGCATATAACATATACGTAAGAATGAATAATATGATTTCCTCCCATTCCCTCACTACTGCAGAAACTTGGTTCCTGTAGCCCCAATAGATGCCTCGGGTGAGACTCCACTTGCATGCAAGTGATGCCGAAAGGGATGATGTCTAGAGGGTTTTGTTGGTTAATATAAATTGAACCTAGTGTCTTATAACCATGCACCAACACTCATGTACACACAACAACTTTCTCATGTACAATAATATAAACAATATAGCAAGAGATGGGTTTATGAATTCTCCCTTCCAATCCTTTTGCATAGCATGGAATTCCACAATATAGACGATATACTCAATGGACTCACTATCATTCACACAATAAATCATTAGTTGTGAGTTTATCACCTAGTGTAGTAATAATATATTTATACACTTAAAACTATAGTTGCTACTTTAAAAACATGCATTCTACTATACAAACAAAATGGAGTTTTAGGGTGAGAGAAGCTCTCTCATTTTTGTAATGCATGTCTTGAAGTTGCTCCTCATTCCTTGAATAATTTTAAGCCAAGCCTCACTCAATCTCATACTTTAAATCATAAAATAGTGCCACACAATGGACTGCCTCATTCCTTTGATAACAATGCCGAAGTGGATTGAGGTTCATTATTCATTTAACATGGTTTCAAAATGTTCTCAGGCTCCATCAGATTCCTAGTAGCTTGCTTTACCTCCCTAGGGTAGTCTAGACCCAAACCTACCCGAGCCTTTATCATCCACTACTTTTGGGATAAGGTGAAATTCATCAATGCTTCACATCCTTTATGCATAAGTTGTTGGTTCATATCCCACAACTCTTTTAATATATGGGGTAGATCTCCTCTTTTCTCTCGAAAGATTTTCTCTACCATCCAAGATTTTCATGGCCTTTTTGTTAAGAAACATGATGCTTATCATGCTCTGGAACCTTTTTTACTTCACCATCTTTCCTTATCTAAGGGGGTTACGAACTCAAATTCTTCTTTATTCTCAATGATATCATCTTTTTAGGACACTATGGATACCACTTTCTACATGGATACAAACATTGTATCTTACATTCATTTGTGAGGGATTCACTTCTATTAAATGTAACAACAACTATAGTTCCCAAGTAAACCATAGCTCTTATTTGCAACTCAGATTGCCTTCACTGGTTGTAGTTGATGTCTTTCTTACACTCTTACTACAACCCTTCCTTTGAAGACAACTAGCTTGCTTGCTAATAAGCCTTGTTATTATACTCAATTCATATACATAAACTATACTTGCTATTATACTCCCACTGAGTATCCTTTCTTATTTAAATAAGCTTCCTTCTCTTTATGAAGGTTTCATCACATAGGATATACATTCCTTTTTAGGGTTATTTATGCCTCTATAGACTCTTGGTTCCATCACATAGCCCTTTATTCCAAGTCTTGTGCACCTCGGTAATCATGCATAGTTCACCTTCACCTCTAATTCTACTTGAATCATTAATACTAAGCTTCATTGAAACTTTATGTCAAACAATTATGAACCAACTATGATTTTCTTTTGACCAATTAGGATTTTCTTGCCCATTATGAGCTCTGATTCCACTTTGTCATTCAAATTCCTGGACAATGAATTCCATTTTGATATTTTTCTCACGGACTGGAAAACCATGAGACCTACTTGCGGCTTTATTTAATTCTGTTGCTCTATTTTTGTATGCTGAAGACTTACTGGCAGCGTTATGCTGAAGACCTACTGGTGACGTCTTGGAGAACGGGCCATGTGAGCAGATTTCTTCACATCAATGGTGCAGGTGGCAGATCGCTTTTGGGAGAAATATTAATAACTACAGAGAACATTGGCTCATAACCTACAGGAAATTGTTACATAGTACAGAAGGCCATATCTAAACATTGACGTTTATAACAATTAGTTTATTTTTAACATTTACATTTCAGCATAAATTCTTGGACAGATGTAAGTTTTCATATCAAGAGTAGTTTGTTATTTTATTTTTATTTCAGCTAACCTTGTGAGGGATAGTAAAAGGGACCAAGTGATCATCAACAAATCCAAATAAATTATTATAATGGCAAAGCAGAGATGATAAAGCCAATGCTATCATTGGTTTTGCTCTCATAGATTAGGAGTTACATCACATAGATATGGAGAAATTATCCACAAAAACCTAGGATATGTTGAATGCATTGTTTGGAGCACAAGCACTGAATGGAAGTTTTCTTTGAAGCTACAATTATTCAATTGTAAGATGTTCGCTGAAGTCACTGTCTAGCTACATAAACAATATGAGATCTATTCTCAGACAACTAGCAGAAGTCAAGGATGTGGTACATGAAGAGGACGCCTAAGTCATTCTCTTAAATAGTCTACTATCTAAATACAACAATGCTATTTTTACTCTGAGCGAGTTGCCTTCTCAAAGTCTAGAAGATATGATTGCTACATTGTTAGATGAAGAAAATAAAGTCGTCATAGGGGATACAAAAGGTGATACTCAATCTGAGATGGCATTTTACTCAAGAAACAATCATAAGAAATCAACTAAAGACAAGAGGGAGATGGAATGTTACTACTGCAGAAACATGAGTAATACAACAATTAATCGTAAAATCCGGGCCAATGATCTTCTCAAAGGGAAGCTTAAAGAACCGACAAATATAGTTATTATTGAAGATCTACCAGATACAAACAATGGTGAAGACTTTGTTGAAGAATTCATGTTTCAAGAAGGCCTACACTTTGAAGTCAGGGAAGGATGCGGTGGAAGACATATAACTATTCGTTAGTCCAACATGCAAAGTTGGGCAATAATGTCAATGCGGTAGATGTCTAGACTACTCCTTTGTCACGCCTTACTCTATTGACTTGATCCTTCAACACTTCATTATGTGCTAACCAATTCCTAGTTCTTTCATTCTCATGTTCTAATTGTTTGTACTTCGTTGTTATGGTTAGGTAAAAAACTCGCCTTTCATTGTCTATTAAGTTTTGTGATCTTTCCAATTTCCTTATTCTTCCAAATTGAAACAAGTATACCTCAAACTGATAAATTGTGTTGCAATATTTTTGATTGCATAACACACTGTTTGAATGAAGCCGCTAGTACATGGTGATAACTAACAACTTGAGCATGTTGTAATTGCATTTCAAGCTCAATAACTTCTTTTTCAACAATTGAGGTTGTGCTTGCGCTTGCAACAAAACAATTTCTTCTTGAACATATGTCCAAGTTTTGCAAGAAAAAGTTTTGTAGAGAAGGTTGTTTCTTTCCTTCACCAGTTTGGTTTCATGGCTTATATTTAGAGTAGGATATATTATAACTTTTATACCTTCTCAAAAGAATCAAGGCTAAATACACTGTTTCATCAACCTCCTAACTAATTAAAACCAATTTTTGAGCTTTATCCACACAGTCAAAAGATCCATGTGTCTTGAGGAAACCAATTTAATTGTTGTTGCTTTTATGTTTTACTCTAATAATTCCCCCACGCCAACATTATGGGTCGCTAGTTTGAATGTTTCCCACTCTAACGCCTATGTAGGGAGGAAGTCTATCTACACTTGCGCTCTAGTGTGATTAGCTCTGCCATATATGGGTTTGATCTTTAAGGCCATTGCATGATGTGAAAATTGTTTGTAAATGATGGCTATATTTCAATTCAGGGCAAGTGAGTGGCTTAGAGCTTGAAAATTGTTTGTAAATAATGACTATATTGCAATTCAAAGCAAGTGAGTGGTTTAAAGCTTGTGTAAGACTCAAACTTCACCATATTCTATCAGTAGCTTAGAGCTTGAAAATTGTTTGTAAATAATGGCTATATTGCAATTCAGGGCAAGTGAGTAGCTTAAAGCTCGTGTAAGACTCAAACTTCACAATATTCTACCAAGCATTTTGTGACCTTTTGCATGACCGTGGGTCTATGTTAAGTGGTTTATCTGCTACCTTATATGTGAGCCAACATTCTTTGGCTCATAGATAATCATCCTACAAGGGAGGGGGCTCTTCAACAAAGGTGACGTCATACCTTTATTTTCTTAAATATTAAACATGTGGTAATTTGTTCAATGTATTCACCATTGTGTTTGTACTTGTCTTTTTCTACATATACAACATTTTTACCTTTCTTTCTTTAAACAACATGCTATTACTAAAAAAATAATTCTAACACCTAGTAATTTATATGTTTATGGATTTTTATAAGGATTAACCAGAGGTAATTTGTTCAATGTATTCATCAGTGTGTCTGTACTTATCTTTTTCTACATATACAACATTTTTAACTTTCTTTAAACAACATACTATTATTAAAAGAATAATTCTAACACTTAGTAATTTATATGTTTATGGATTTTTATAAAGATTAACACAAAATAATTCTAACACTTAGTAATTTATATGTTTATGGATTTTTATAAAGATTAACAATTTAATTATAGATATTTTCAACAAGTTTAGGTATTTTTATCATTACATTTAATTTCAAGTGAGGACGTACACAACGACTGTTTTAGAAAATTAATAATTTTTTTAACATAATACGTTATTTCGTTCTATTAACTAACATGAATCATATCAATATTATGAGTGAACTTTAAACATTTAGGACTATAAATCAGTCCCAGAGGACTATTATATTTACCTTGTGTTGTGCATGAATAGAGGTGGCATGCTATCGTAGCATATCCACTTTAAATGTAATAGCCTTTAGGATGATCTTAGGTTTCGTGCCAAGTCCTTTAAAACATTTGTAATATTTTTCCTATGAATTTCAATAGGATAGGACTATGTCCTACTTCTATGTTTCTATTAAAAGTTTAGACAATGTCCTTATGGACTTACAACCAATCAAATAAACCTTTCTTCATAATTGATGTAGCCAATCATTAAAGGACCTTGTTGCAGGTGGCAACCTTAATCCATCTTTTACTTATGTAATGTTGATGTTCTTAATTATAATTTTCAACCTCTAATTTGACAATGAATCTACTTGGAAATTTAGTTCTCTATATACATGTGTGTATGTAATAGAGGTAATCTTTCCAACTATCTCCATAATTCGAGTAAAAATACGTTCCATCAATAGAGTTTGTACTTCTTTGTTACCTTTAATCCAGTTAATAACAAGAAGATAATCACCATATATATGTATGTTTGGTATATCTTTTTTCACAGTTAGCCTTAACAACATTAGAAAAGAGTTTAATCATTTGCACAATTATTTGTTCTATATCCTAATGTGATGCAATTGGCATCCACCCCCTGATGCCACTTGATGTAGTGGTCGTCCAACCCCTAATGCCACTTGATGCAGTGGGCATCCGCCCCTTTCCATCATAGTACATATGCAACAAAACATTTCTTGAAATGTGCATAACTGGAACCAAAAATACCCTAATGCTTCTTCCTCATTTCTACATCTCCCCATTTTTTCAACTCGATCATGCCCCAACCCTAGGTTGTGCATCTGATTTCACATATCCATGTTTGCTTCCCTGTAGAACCAATAAATAGATGCTGCAAAAAACCAGTCTTTATTAACCAGAGAATGACACATTCACTTGCTACAACACGTCTCCTACTACAAAAAACCTCTTGTTGCAATACACCTTTGCTACAACACATCTCTACTGCAACATGCCTCCTGTTGCAACACGTCTCCTACTGCAACACATCTTCTACTATGACATGTCCTCTTTCATGACACACTTCTACTATGACACGTCCTCTTTCGTGACACACTTCTACTGCAACACGTCTCTATTGTAACACGAAACCCACACCAACATAATGCATTCCACTACAACTTATACTCACAATCCTCTATGTTACCTTCAACGCAACATTACCCTTTGATTGTGCCACACAATCCTGAATCAATGGTTAGTTTATAAACCGAGAAACATTCTCATATGCAGACCTCTCAAATCTATGGGACACAAAACTTCTTCTGTGCTCAGACAAAACTCTCCGCACTTAGTCTCATATCCAAATACAAACGCTCCCTCGCGAGCATCATACACTAATCTCTCCAACAACACTGTACCCTTCCACCTAAGACCAAGCTTAGTTAACAAATCGAAAGACCCTTACACATATACACATAATCATGAGTCCAAATGAACGGCCTCTCCCAAACTCATATCCACTTGTAGAGGGTCACAAATTCAAGCACGACCTTCTACAAACCCATGCCCACCTGCACAACATTATCATAATGGGACTATTATTGAATGGGATACGAATCACTCATATGTGCATAATTATCCAGGCAAGGAAATTTAATTTCATCAAGCATATAAATAACACAACAATTTGACACAGACTCATCCATATATTTGCACAAGATTCAATATATAAAAATTTAATTCTTTATTCATTGCATATAATACAATACAACATCTCCATGGCCATATAGGAGCTTAAAATCTCCGTTGGGTTGCCAGGATGAAGGCCATGGAAACCTCAACCACTTCTCTCTCTCATTGTCTCATGCTACCTGTCTTCTTTCCACTTTGCAAGCTCTCTCACAAGATCTTCAATGCTGTGTTTTATTCCTTCAAAAACTATTCGCTTCAATTTCTCTAGTGGACTCTTCACACCCTTTCACCTTCCAACATCAGATTCGTCCTTTCCTCGATGACTCTTCACTTTCATGTGACCTTCCATCCTCCACCAACAACACACCCTTCATTAATGTGTCCTTTTCCTTTGTAATGGTTTGTGCTCTCCTTCCACGCACTTGTCTTCTACTCATTTTGTAGAAATGTGTCTGTCATATAGAAATGCCTCATCTGCGGCACTACCACAACTATGCAACATTATTCCAATCTGCGCTAATGTTATCACTCCTTCAAGTGTATTCATTCATATCCTACAACAATCAATCTCTGTCATAATAGCTTTGTCCCATACTGTATCCGCCTTCATCGTATCATCCCTAGGATGACTGATATGCTCTTGCATCCTAATGCAACTTTGTTCTATATGATGCACTTTAAAGAAATGTAGTACTCCTCCATTTCCACTCACTATAGGTGTACCTTGGATAGCTCCATAAAAAATCCCCATGGTTTACATTTGTCTATGTTCAATTCAAACACAATTCTAGGAGGTTTATGTCTAGGAGCTATCCTTATGCCCTCATATGAAAATCATTGAATTTGATGCAAAACTTGGAAGGTTGGAACCTCTTTGTCTTGGAAGATCATAGAATTTTGATCTAGCAAAAAATCCCAAGAAACAACACATACAAGAGTGCTAAGGTCTTTTATAGATTTTTCCTCCCACCACTATTTAAAACAATCTTCAATAATGTCACCCTACCAAGACCCCTTGCCTCTAGATAATGCTTTTTTCTTATTCCATACTTTGGTGAAAGAACAACAAACCAAACGATGGTCAACCATATCTTTAGAAAACTTTCATAAAACACTTCTACCTTGTCCCCACCAAGCCCTTTGTTGCATTGTATCCTATGTTGGCATCTTTTTTCTCCAAGCTAATGAAAGGCATAATTTTGTTTTAATATGAGCTTTGATTTTCCATTTTCTTCTTCATCACCGAACTAATTCCTCTTTCACATCCTTAGTAAACATTTATTTCTATCAAACTGATTCTCCATATGCTTCTCCACCATCAAACTGATTCCCCTTTCACTTCCTTAGTGAACATTTCTTTGTACTCAAAATTTGTTGTGTGTCTACCTATGCTTTTATTTTTAGACCAAAATATTCAATCCTCCTCGTCTCTAAGTCTTATAGAACTTAATTGTAGGCTGTGGACAAAGTCCTTACAAATATCCTTTGAATCTCCTTTAAAGCATAAGATCCTTGAAGTTTTCCAACCCTGCATCCAAATGGTGGTTAAGCTGTGATCTACAACATCAACAAGAGATAAAACACCAATTCCATGAAGTGATTCAATAGTAACACTAAGTAGCATGTGAAGTCCTTCACATCCTACCTAGGGGTATTCACTTATCCTCACCTTATCTCTAATGCCCTTCCTCCACATAATCCAATTACCAAGTAGAGGAAAGGATTAAATAAGATCCTTTCATACATTAGGGGCATTTGAGATAGGTTTAATTGGTAGTTTAATCCACTCCTCAAAGGATAGATGATCCACATATTTTTTCCATATAATTTGGTGCCATAAAACTTCATATTGTATTTCTATCTACAGACTCTTTGTAGCTAGAGCCTTCCCAAAAGAATGGATATTTTTTAATCCACATCTTCCATCTTCTTTTTGTTGGGATATTCTTTTCCATTTTATAAGAGGGAACCCTCCTTTTTCCTTGCTACTTGTCCATGTAAGGTTAATTTTTTTTCCTAATACTTTCAAGCATGTCTAATGAGGAATATGTGCCAAGGAGTGACAATAACATGGATAACAACCTCTAATATTGATTTCAATAGAGTGAATATTCCCTGAAGGAACAACCAATGATTGTACCAAACTATTATTCTTTTCTCTATTTTCTCATATAACCATCCCCAATCTCCGAATTTATAATCATTGGGTTCAAAACCCCAAGTACATGAGTCCACTATTAATATCTATAGTATTAAAAGGAAAAAAATGTGTTGGAATCTCACCCATCCTTCTGGAATGCCAGTAAAGGAAATATAAGATTTTTGGTTGTTTACTTCCATACTAGTAGCCTTGCAGTAAAGGTCCATAATCTTTTTGAATCTTTCAGCCTCCCTAGGAGATTCATTTATAAAGAGCATAATGTCATAAAAAAAAAGAATAATGAAGTAGAGTGGTCTACCTATTTTGATTCCATTTATTATACCCCTTCTTTTATATTAAAGGACTTCCATGCTAAGGCCTTCAATAATAATCTAGAATAGTAGAGGTGAAATATGGAAACCTTTCTTTAGTCTTCTAGTTGTACAAAATAATTTTGAAGCTAATCCATTGATAAATATAGAGAAAAAAAACTGTTAAGAGACAAATTGAGATCTAATTCACCATATCTAGCCTTATACCAACATGAATAAACATGAACCTTATGTACAACCAACTTACTTTGTCAAATGCCTTGGATAGGTCTGATTTTATGATCATTACTTTTTTTCTTGACTTTAATGGTGTGAAGTCCCTCTTGGGCCACCTATACAACTTCATGTATTTATCTATCCTAAAAACCCCCAACCTTCTTACTTGATATAGAGTTTGATAATACCTTCTTGATTTTTCTAGCAATTTTGCAAGGGGAATTACATAGGGAGATAAGTTTGAGCTCCTCAAAGGAGGATGTACTATCCTTTTTAGGAATTAGTGGTATAAATATATAATTAAATGATCTCAACATTTTTATTGAAACTCTATATTCTTCCACCACTCATATTCCTCTCTAACAATCTCATATAATTCTATAAAAATACTCTATCTATATATCTATAAATAATTTTATTTATTATTCTTTATATAATTTTATTTATAATTATTTCTTTTCACCTCATGAGGGAATCCAAGGAATGTTTCCCCATATTCATGGATGGCATCCCTAGTAAATTTGTTGGCATAAAATAGTGTGGCTCACCTAGGGGGATTCGAACTGGGTACTTGTTGACACAAAACTAACTAAATTCCCAACTACATTGGCAACATGTAGTTGAGTTAATCCCTTGGGCTATAAAATATTCAGAAACATCTTATCCACCCTCAAGCACTTAAGCGAGAGTTTCATTGCTGGTACCATACTAGCCCTATATATATATATTCATGGGTTTAATATACATGTTACTGTCCAAAAAGGGACTGATAAAAAATGAGTTGACAATGCTCTTTCCTATCATAAAAAAATGAAGCTTCTTCCTCATAGGAAATCCTAGCAAAAACCAAAAGGACTTGGAACCATTCATGTTCCTTTACAAACAAACTAGAATACCTTAACCAACTCGATACAACATGATAAAATATATAAATAGTTGATGAGGCTACTAAACTGCTACATGGAGAATTTGAAATTTGAAATCAAGGAAAATATGAGGTGTTAGAAATTGAGCTCCACTCCTATTTCCTAATCATCCATAAATTCATAATAGTAGAAGGTACCAAGATGCAATGTTAATGCCTCCTTTGAAAGCTTGTTTGCCTTTTGATTTAATTCTTGGTATATGTGGGTGAATGAACACCATTGAAATGAAAGGGGAATGTTTTTGATTTTTTGTAAAAGAGGGCCAAGGGACACATTTTACACCATGATTTTTTTAAAACCCAATCTATCATAGCTTTTGAATCACCCAAAACATGAAGCTTACATATTCCTTTTGTAACTGCACACGAAAGGAGATTCCAAAAAGCGGTAAATTTTGCTCGGGTATTAGTTCCTCTACCAGGAGAGTATCGAACATGGAAAAAATTAGTTTGATTTAAATGAATAAGAACACATACACTACAAACCGATGGATCACCTTGACTCGTACCATCGAAAAATTTCCATGGGATGTCATAGTCCAACTGAGGCATGATCAAACACCTGGACTTTTTCGCTTTGTATTCCAACTTGTATTCCTTGGAGAGCTTTAGATTCAAACCCGATGTCACTTCATATGGAATATCCAAGTCCTAAAAAATGATAGCATTATGGGCTCACCATAATCCATAAACCAAAACATAGGGCAACGTACCATAAATTTTAACCAACACATTCTGGAGCCACTCCTGAATGCATTTCTCTAAACTCAGTTTCTTCCATGCAACCTTAATATTAAGGGAACAAGCGACCTACAACCACACATGGGATGCATATGGATAGGAAATGAACAAGTGTGAGACATATTCAACATTAATATTGCAAAGGGAACATATGTTGGGACCATTCCAACATCTTTTTAAACCATTATCCCATGTTAACAACTTGGTTTTAAAGCTAACCACAAGACAATATTGCATTTAAGAGGCACATGAATTTTTCATAGCAACTCCCACCACGACTGCTTTTCCCTAATAATTTGAGCCTCTAACTAAATAATATACCAAGCTTGACTATGTAATCTCTAGTACTTGAATTTTTGGACCAATAGAGGGAGTCCTCGATGTCATCTAAAATCCTTATAAAACTGGAGCAAAGACTACCCACAAAATTATGCCATTTTCTTGCTAGATCACCTTCTAATACCAATTCTGTTTCAAATTTCCACTCACTCCTTCCCCAACCTTGAGGATTATTTACTTTAGCATCAACCGAAGAAAACATGCTATAATCATGAAGGTTTAATAATATCCTTTCCGAAAGGAAAAATCATCCTCTGCTCCCATCCAGGGATTCTCCCCTATCCTTACCTTTCACCCATTCCCTACTTTCCATACTTTCCAATTTCCCACTAGAGGAAAAAAACTTACCATGGATTTCTAGACAATAGAGGCCTTCTTTGATTTCCTAGGGTTTCTATACCATTCCTCCATCGATTGACCTTCTAGGTGTTAGCACTAGGAATCATCCTCAGACTATAATGAGGATAAGCCCAGTACCCATCAGTTTATACAGTAAATGTAAATGAGTTTTAAAAGGGGTCAAATGGATAAGACTCGAGATAATAACATTCTAACTCAGAAAATCTGGGCTGGCATGCACAAGCAATGGAGGTCTTGTATCAACTTCAGTCAGTAAGTTGGAGTAAAGGTGAATAGGAGGAAGAATTTGGTGAGAAAATGTAGAGGTCTGCTATGGAAATTAGGTCTTCCAGCAGCCTAAGGAGGAAAAAAATCAAACACAAGATCCTCTCGAATTCAAATTTTCAAGGAAAATGAAATAGATTATAACAACACTATAATCAAACATTCATCATAATACAATTACATCAATCCATGTGAATGAGTCAATCATGAACTCTCTCAGTATCAGAGGCAAATAATATGGAAGAGGAAAGCTGACTTATATTAATCAAGAAGTCTCAAATCAAGTTACATAACCAGAGAACCAGTGTTCTTCATCAAAATATTACAATAAGGGAGCCTAGCTCAACCATTGACCATAACAAAATATCAAAACTGCATACATATACTGTGAATTGATGCAACCACCAGGAGCGTGATCGGGCCCTTGCATTCAAAGTTTCCAGTCGGTTCCCACTCTGTCAGACTATACGTGCCTTCCTTTGTCATACACAAACTCAAATCAGTATGGGTTTTGAAAGAAAATCTGTCCTTGGGGAACTTTGGGTTGACAATCTGCCTCCACGGGCAGGCCTTCCATGCTTTCCATTTATGAGGTGATACAAGGTTTCAACCACCAACTCTCTTCTTTATTAACTGCTTCATCGGGATTAGGACAAGGCTTTGAACGCTCAGGAAGCTTCCATGGGATGTTGGCGGTTCTTCGCATCAACCTAGCGCCCTGAAACCATGATGATCTCATTTTCTACTATCGTGAGGGTCTTCGACCTTGGCGCAACTCTCGTGAAAATTGCACCTTCCTTTGCGCTTCCAAGGCTTCAGGTGCCAACTTCTTCTCAACTGCACATTCTTGCATGTGACCTTGGGCCACGACCTGGTGCTTATCCCCACAGGAACTTCAGGATTTCATGTTTCGGGGAACCTCATATCACTTGATCGCAACACCCCCAATTCCCGATTTGATGAAAACGCCCAACTCAAATCAATGGCCGGATATGATTTCCATATGATGGCCGAGGCTTCTCGCTGAAAACCTTGAACTATCAGCTTCATGTGATGGGTTCTCAATATCCTTTATGGACCCGCTTCCATATGACTTTGGGCTGTGACCCCAGGCCCACTCTTGAGCGCTTCGTGCTGCGCAAACTTGCACTGTGCTCCATTCTCAAAAATCTGATTCATGAGACCGCGAACCTGCTGATTCGATGCCACACGTCCCTCTGAATTTAACGGTCCAGATCTATTTCAGGTTTCAACCATCGAAGATTTTTCCCTTGCCTCAGTTCAAAACTCTTGATAGTCATTTCCGTGAAACCTCGGATTGACTGCCACCTGTCTCCTCAAGATCTATGACCCAGATTAAATCTTTGCTCAACCTTTGATCTCAGGCCTCTGCCTTGGCACTAAACTTCGAGCAACTTTCAGATCCCGAATACCCGCAAATCATCGATCTGATTTGCTTGAAGGATCTCCGTCCTTGGAAGATAAGCTTGTGTGCTTTCTTGTATTTTAAGCTCAAAAAGGACTTCTATGAAATCCATGCTTTGTGTTCAAGGCTGATACCCGCACAAGCAAAGGAATGGGTCTCCCTGCGACCTTTTGACAACTTTATGTGATAACACTAGGTACTTGGACCTCATTACTATATCCCATAGTGAAGCGTTGTGAGTGAGCCTCCAAAGACTCCTAGCTATTAGGGAATGACTGAACATGAAGATACTCTTCATTCCCCAACCCCCTATTTTTTTAGGTAATGCGACCTTTGACCATTTAACTAAAGGGATCCCTTCTGAATTTTGGTTACCTGACCATTAAAAATGGAAACTAGTCTTTTTGATATTGAAAATAATCCTTTTTGGAACATTAACAATTGAGATGCAATATATAGGGATGATCTCCAAGACTGATTTAAGAAGAACCAATCAACCACCTTGATATAACAATATGTTGACCCATACAAAGATTTGCGCCTCAATTTTTTTTATAGATCTATCCATTCCATCGAGCTATACACATTTGGTTTTAGGAAAAATCCCAACTACTTAAATCCTAAATCTAACTCCTAACGAGGGTATATGAGAAGATAATCCACCTGATTCAATAATTTATTCGAGTGAGAGTTGAATATAATACATGACTTAGCTATATTGATGATAATGCATGTAGCTTTTCAACAAAGATCCATAATTCTATTAAGAGTCCTAATATCTTGGCAGGTGCCTGCTCCAAAGATCAACACATCGTCCATGAATAAAAGGTGAGTAAGAACTTTTGACAATGACACTTTAAACACCTTTACTAGCTTCGGCCATAATCCTACTTAGACCCTCAACAACCAACATGAATAGGAAAAGAGACAATAGTCACCCTTGTCTCAAGCCCCAAGAGGCTCGAAAAAACTTGGAAGGCACACCAGTTATTAATATTAATGCAAAATACATTGACTATACACATCCCATAATCTAGTTTATCGATTTGATATTCATTGCCAACTGAAGGAGAATTAACCTGAAAAAAGACTCACTGTCTTTCTCATATGGCTTAAACAGTTCCATTTTGAGAACTGCCCTTGGAAGATTAAACTACTTGATTGAGTGAATATTCTCATGAGCTAAGGCTACTACATATGGATTTGATGATGTTGGAGAAACCCAAATTTCTCTTCCGAAATCAAATCATTGAGGATGGGATTTATTTTATGAGCTATCAACTTAGACACCACTTTGTATATGACGTTGCAACACAAAATATGGTGATAATCCAAATTATAGAGCATCTTGCTTCTTATAAATTAGAGTAATGAATGTGGAATTTGTTGGAAATACTAAAANGGGGGGGGGGGTGAATCAGTTGTATGTGAGCTTAAACAATTTTATACTTATTAAACATTTTTAATCTCTCTTCATGTGGTCATCAACAATATACAACATATGAACAGTAAAAATAAAGACCATCAGTCACACATAAAGTACACCCAGAGACAGATTTTCACGAGGAAACCCATAAAGGGAGAAAACCTCTTCTTCTTCGAAATATAGGCAGTCTTTTTCAGTTCTGTACATCATTTACAATTGAGCACCAACTCAATGTGAGGCTGCTACCTCTGTTTTACAAGCTGCAACTTGTTTGAGAGCTCCAACTCTCTGGTTTCTCTAGCACCCACTAGAAGGAAGCACCAACTCCCTGAGTATTCCAGCACCAACTGGATGAAAGCACCAACTTCCTGAAAGTTCTAGCACCAACTGGATGAAAGCACCAACTTCCAGTTACATAGGCTCCAACCTGCATAACAGAGAACACCTGTTCTCCCTAGCACCACCCTGCCACCCTAGTTTCTCTGGATGCAACCAGATGGAAGCTACAACTTCTTGTGTTCAAGAACCCACTTGAACTTCTGAGGACAGCAGTCCTCCTGAGCACCTCCCATCCTCCCTAGTTTATAATCAATAATGAATACATAGACAACTACTCAGATAAATCAAGTCTTACCAATCTTTCTCTGTATCTGATCTTCAGTAAACTGCTCTGCAATTCTTTTCTTCTTTTATTTGTTTAACATGCCTGCTCTACATCACCTTTTCTGTCATTCTTCTCTGCTTCTGTTCTGTCTGTCATTCTGTTCTGCATTTTATCTCGCTCTGCACATTTGCTTCATTTCTTGCTATGCCTCTGCTCATTTTCTTTTTCTTACTGTTTACTCATTTTTCATTCAGAACAACCAACCCGGTTCAGTCTCGCTCATTTTATTTTATACACACCACCTTGACGATTCCACTTCCCCTTCAAGTAGATAATACAAGGACATCTGTCTTGGCAACTGAAACGCTAACCGGTTTGTCATTATCAGTCCGTTTCTCTTAACGGATTCATAACTGAAGCATTAACATGTGAGGAAGAAGAGAAACCCTCCGATCAATACTTGATTCAACGGTTCAGATCCAATCGGGATTTCTCTCATCGCGATTTCGGCATTCTCAGTGTCGAGATGCACATGTACTCGGAACCCCCGATTCTCTGATCCCCAATGTGCACCTTTCTAGAGCTTTAGTCCCTTCTGGCTACACAATGGTCCATGTGACTAGCTATCATGTGACTGCCACCATACCTCTCGTCGGGGTTTCGCACTTCCTGATGTTGAGAGTTTCTCACCTCTCCAATCCCCGATTATCGATGCGCCTCTTTCCACGCGCTAGCTCTGCTGGCTATAGGCCTTGGCCCATATGACCATCAACACATGACCTCGATCAAACCTCTCATCGGGGTTTCAACGTTTTCGATGTCACCATGCTCATGCCTACGGGATTCCCGATCCTCCGATTCTTGATATCCTGATGCGTGTCATGTTCGCCTTCCACCTGTCCTCCAGATGGATGGTCCTGATCCCTCCGAGATTTCGAGACTTTCGATGTCAAGTGACTTTGTCATTTCAAAGTCCCGATCGCTGATGCCTCTGCTGACGTCACATGTGGTTTGACACGTGTTAGATACTGCCACATGTCACTCTGATTCGTGACTTTCATGTGCCTGAAGTGTTGAATTTTCCTGACACCTGTCATTCCCTGGTTGTGCCACGTGTCCCTTGCTGACGTGGTCTGCTGTCGTGAGTTGGATCAACGGTTCAGATGCAATATTGGCTCAACGACTACGATTGAATCGCAATATCGCGTTTTGCGATTTCAGAGTTCTTGATGTCAAGAGATTTTGGCATTACAAAGTCTCGATCCCCGATACTCCGATACGGGCTGTGATCAACGGTCTAGAGCACTTCTTATCTAACGACTGTGATTACATCGTGAAATCGCATATCATGATTTTGGGGTTTTCATTGTCATTGTTCACGAGACTCATGAAACTCCGATTCCCGATTCTTCGATGAGAAAAATCAACGGTCCATATCTCAAGCTTGCTTTAACGACTGCGATCAAATCGCGAAATCGCATATCGCGATTTCAAGGTTTTTGTTGTCGAGTGAATTGGACATTTCAAAGTCCCGATCCCCGATTCTCCGATGGCTTATCTCTCTCGCAACTTCTACAGATCTGACGACTGTCGGCCCTTCGAAAAATTTGAATGGGATCCAACGATCACTGACTCTTCTCCTCCCGATTATTGCTGCGCTGCTATTCATTGCTATTGTCATCACTGCAACCACAACTATACTTGCCATCAATGACAAGTATACGCTGATTTGCTGTCTGTTAACTAAATTTTCCAACAATCTCCCCCTTTGGCATTGATGGAAACACTTGCATTCAGACTCAAATCTCCTCTGCATTCGACCATTCAGACTCTCCTCTGCATTCGGCCAATCAGGCTCAAATCTGTTCTCGAAACATTTCGAACTCGACTCCTTTCTCCCCCTTCGACATCAATGTCAAATAAGAAACATTCTTCCACTGATCTTGTTGCAGAACATACTCCCCCTGTCATCTATAAGCATTTAGGAAATTCACCGGATATTCAATAAGCACTCCCCCTGACCAGGTGCACATATTAGGCACAAGAGTTTGTAACCCCCAGCTTTTGACGAAGATATCCAAAACGGGTCGCAGCTAATGGTTTAGTGAAAATATCAACAATTTGTTCTGTAGAGGGTATATAGTTCAGTTGAACAATTCTGCTTGATACTTGTTCTCTGAGAAAATGATACATTATAGGAATATGCTTAGTTTTGGAATGAAGAACAGGATTCTTGGAGACACTTATGGCACTGGTGTTATCACAATGAATTGGAATAGGGTCAGTGTAGGTTACCTTCAAATCT
>ML783886.1:671515-686822 GCA_009831015.1 Picea engelmannii | reverse complement strand
AAGCACCAACTCCCTGAGTATTCCAGCACCAACTGGATGGAAGCACCAACTTCTTGAAAGTTCCAGCACCAACTGGATGGAAGCACCAACTTCCAGTTACACAGGCTCCAACCTGCATAACAGAGAACACCTGTTCTCCCTAGCACTACCCTGCCACCCTAGTTTCTCTGGCTGCAACCAAATGGAAGCTACAACTTTTTGTGTTCAAGCACCCACTTGAACTTCTAAGGACAACAGTCCTCCCGAGCACCTCCCATCCTCCCTAGTTTATAATCAATAATGAATACACAGACAACTACTCAGATAAATCAAGTCTTACCAAGCTTTCTCTGTATTTGATCTTCAACAAACTGTTATGCAATTCTTTTCTTCTTTTATTTGTTTAGCATGCCTGCTCTGCATCACCTTTTTTGTCATTCTGCTCTGCTTCTGTTCTGTCTGTCATTCTGCTCTGCTTCTGTTCTGCATTTTATCTCGCTCTGCACATTTGCTTCATTTCTTGCTATGCCTCTGCTCATTTTCTTTTTCTTACTGTTTACTCATTTTTCATTCAGAACAACCAACCCGGTTCAGTCTCGCTCATTTTCTTTTATACACACCACCTTGACGATTCCACTTCCCCTTCAAATAGATAATACAAGGACATCTGTCTTGGCAACTGAAACGCTAACCGATTTGTCATTATCAGTCCGTTTCTCTTAACAGATTCATAACTGAAGCGTTAACATGTGAGGAAGAAGAGAAACCCTCCGATCAATACTTGATTCAACGGTTCAGATCCAATCTGGATTTCTCTCATCACAATTTTGGCATTCTCAGTGTCGAGATGCACATGTACTCGGAACCCCCGATTCTCCGATCCCCGATGTGCACCTTTCCCGAGCTTTAGTCCCTTCTGGATACACAATGGTCCATGTGACCAGCTATCATGTGACTGCCACCATACCTCTCGTTGGGGTTTCGGGGTTTCACACTTCCTGATGTCGAGAGTTTCTCACCTCTCCAATCCCCGATTACCGATGTGCCCCTTTCCACGTGCTAGCCCTGCTGGCTATAGGCCTTGGCCCATATGACCATCAACACATGACCTCGGTCAAACCTCTCATTAGGGTTTCGATGTTTTCGATGTCACCATGCTCATGCCTATGAGATTCTTGATCCTCCGATTCCCGATATCTCGATGCGCGTCCTGTTCGCCTTCCACCTGTCCTCCAGATGGATGGTCCCAATCCCTCCGAGATTTCGAGACTTTCGATGTCAAGTGACTTTGTCATTTCAAAGTCCTGATCACCGATGCCTCTGCTGATGTCACATGTGGTTTGACATGTGTTAGATACTGCCACGTGTCACTCTGATTCGTGACTTTCATGTGCCTGAAGTGTTGAATCTGCCTGACACCTGTCATTCCCTGGTTGTGCCACGTGTCCCTTGCTGACATGGTCTGCTGTCATGATTTGGATCAACGGTTCAGATGCAATCTTGGCTCAATGGCTACGATTGAATCGCAATATCGCATTTCGCGAATTCGGAGTTCTTGATGTCAAGAGATTTTGGCATTACAAAGTCCCGATCCCCGATACTCCGATACGGGTTGTGATCAACGGTCCAGAGCACTTCTTATTTAACGGCTATGATTACATCGCGAAATCGTGTGTCGCGATTTTGGGGTTTTCGTTGTTATTGTTCACGAGACTCATGAAACTCCGATTCCCGATTCTCCGATGAGAAAAATCAACGGTCCATATCTCAAGCTTGCTTTAATGGCTGCGATCAAATCGCGAAATCACATATCACGATTTCGGGGTTTTTGTTGTCGAGTGAATTGGACATTTCAAAGTCCCAATCCTCGATTATCCGATGGCTTATCTCTCTCCCAGCTTCTACAGATCTGACGACTGTCGGCCTTTTGAAAAATTTGAATGGGATCCAATGATCACTGACTCTTCTCCTCCCGATTATTTCTGCACTTCTATTCATTGCTATTGTCATCATTGCAACCACAACTGTACTTGCCATCAATGACAAGTATACACTTATTTGCTGTCTGTTAACTGAATTTGCCAACAGAATTTAGGACGCAAAGCATGTTACTCGAGCTCTAGGACTCACACACCACATTTAATAGATCCTCCTTGATCAAATCATAGAAACCAATGTAGAATTCAACTGTTTATCCATCTGGACCTAGACTCTTCCCCTTATTTAAATAAGAAATAGTGGAAATAACTTCTCCCTTTGTAACCTTTGCTTCCAATAACTAGTTCATTTCATTCGTAATCAATTGAGGAATTTTATTAAGGATATGGAGAATCTCTTGAATTGGGAAACTCGAGGGTTCTTTGAATAGGGATTTGAAATGATGGACCCTGACCTATGCCTTTTGTTTAAATGATCTTATGACTTCACCCTCCAAATTTTTGATCTCCCATATGGTATTAATGTTTTTGCAGTATTTGGAAAATTGATGTAAAAATTTGGTATTGCTATCTCCTTCCTGAATTCACACTACTCTAGTCTTAAGCTCCCATACAATATCTTCTTTATTTAGAATATCCTGACACATAGATTCCAAGGATCTCAGCCTTGATCATCCTCCAAAAATATACTAGAAGAGTTGTCTTCGTAGATACTTTTAATTTTGGATTTAGTGTCTTTAGAAGAGCTTGAGAATTCTCTTTGAACGAAACATACCATTTTTTGGTGACACTTTTAACCTTGGCTATATTTTCTAGAAACTACATCATATAGGAGGAAGAGGGAAGAGGAAAAGTGGGCTCCCATTCTTCTTCTATCAATTTCTTATAGTCATCCTCCATGATCCACGCATGGTTAAACTTGAAAGGAACCGACGATTTATGATATTCAAGATCCATTTTGAGTAAAATAGGAAGGTGTTCGGAGATCCCCCCGTTTCCACCCATGATTTAAAGATTAGGGGACCGCTGAACAAATATTTAGAGACAAAAAAATGATCGAGCCTTTTGGAAATGGCCCCATCATTACTCCTAAAATTTCTCCATATGAGAACCAATTTATAGGTTCCACATCAATTAGCTTGTGAGATTAAAAAAATGCGCTAAAGTAGTCACACATTCCATCCTGCATGAGATTATATCCCCATATCTCACTCAATGATAATGTTAGGTTACAGTCTCCACCAAGGAGAACATGTGAATCACTAAGTACCATAAGCTACGAGATTGTCCTAGAAATGCATTATGTCCGAATACGAACCATACAAGTTTATCACCTTCAAACGAAAACCAAATTCCTTCATTACCAAATCCACTGAAATGACTAAATTACTGGACAACAATGAGATAGCCTAAAGTGAAGGACTCCAAGTTGTAAGTAACCCTCTAGATAGACCCTCTGCATCTAGCATGCAAAAGGACCTACCCTTTAACCATGGTTCAAAAGAAACACTGGGTTTTGAACTTGCAACCATAGTTTCTTAAATAAGGATAATGTTAAGATTATGGGCTCTGACTATAATTTTTAGGGAAGATGATTTGCAGGTGCCCCCAACCTTGTGAGCATTAAAACATAGGCATATCATGGGGAAACCTTCCTTAGGGGTTTCCTTGCTCCAAGGGCCCTTGTAATCATGGATTGTTTACCTTTTTTAATATCCCAAATTGCCTTTTGCTGTGATTTTACTAGGTGGGATTTCCTTCCCACTGAGGGATATGGAGGATTATCCATTGCAAGGCCTCCCCCTAAGTAGGAAACTTCTTTTAGTTTGACTTTTGACCCGAGATTGTAATATTTTTGGGTAGGGAATTTACATGATTTAGAGTTCAAACAATATCTAGTGGCATCCTCTTCTGAACTTGTAAGGTTCAATGATGTTTCAACCTTTTCTCCAGTAATATGCTCCAGGGGAAGCGAACATGGCTTGGGGTAGATGAGGAAGGATTCCCTACCTTAATGGGAGAATAAGGGTGAGGATGAATAGTATCCAAAATAACACGGTCGTCACCAATTAAAGAAGAAATCTTTGTCACCCCATATATCTCATTATCAACTTCCAATAATAATGGAATGAAAATGGGATAAGAGCTATGAGAAGACTTACTGAAGTCTTCCACCTCCACATTTTCTAAGCATTGGGATGGTCCCACCTCAAACAAGCATGCCTCAAAAACATTATTATCCTTGGAGACTTCCCAGGCTGTAGGAAATTCTGAACTTTTCTCCTATTCTCTTTGTATTGGCATGAGATACCGAATTTTCTCTTTTTGACCCATTCTTTCTTCAGACACATACCAGGAATGAAGACTCTGGAGCATTGAGCCTGCGGGTGCCCAACCTCATGAAAACATACAATGAAATTACAATTCCCAATAATTTATTTTCTGGGTCCATGATCTCCCCCCCCCCAAAAAAAAACCAATTCAATTTCTACCAAAATATACCTTCACGAAGATCCACTTCTACTTGAATCTAGGCCCATCACTTGTCATTTTTGGATTCCTAGTTAGGATCCATACCTACAAAATTTTCAATTTTGTTTCTTATGAATACCATCAAGTCTTCCTACCAAAAATCCAAACGGATCCCTGGGAGAATTTCCCAGACTTTTAACGTTGAAATTGGTTCTCTAGTCGAGTCAAAATTTACACTCCATTTTCAAATCATAATATTCGAGGGCCCCAATTTCCAATTCTTACTTAAAACCTTTTCTACATCTTCTTGGGATTTCAAAAGGAAACAAAGCCATCCTCTGGAAAGGATGTGGAAAGACGACAAATATCCTAAGAAAGAGACCTAGTTATCTTCTATCCATCCTTTCAGAGAGTCCGGACGCATAGATTTCCCACATAATCAATCTACCACAACTTTATCAAGAAATTATGGAACCTATAATAAAGGAATATCCACGCCTACCACCACTTTGAATTTTTCCTTTCTAGCATGAATACACTAATTTTTTTCCTAGAATGAAAAATACTGCCCCTATCTTCTCCTTATTCCTTAACTCTTATCTAGAATAAATTGATGAGCCTTCAAGAACCTATGAGAGATATTGCAAGTACTTAGGCCAACTGGAGTCCATTTTCACAGACCAATTGGTTAGAGACACCTTCTCCGGAATCCTTCCAAAAAACTCGTGTTCGCCACCTCAAAAAGAGAGCATATTTAGATTTACTTCCAGTGACAGATATGATGCAGAGGCTCCAAGTGGCCTGATCACATTAACTAGGATTTCAATAGAGATGATTGGAAATTCTGGATGGAGTACTAGGATTGTGGACGAGAGATCTAGATTGGGCTTAGAATGTCCCCTCCATAATCTACAAGATCCTCCATCATAAATATCCTTCTAATTGCTTGATAGACTCAAGCCTGAACACCAACTAAATGTTAAGTTTTGGCTCAAGAATGAGGTTTATTTCATTTTCTGTTTAGCATTACTTGAACCATACACAATGACTGCAGTAACAATACATAGCTTTAGTAAACCAAGATCACAAGAAGAATAACCATGCACAATAACACAAGAAATATCCTGGTAAACCCTTCTACACAAGGGAAGAAAACCCATCAATCCTTTTCTATATTCTCAAGAGAATATCCCCCATCCACTACCAAACCTAGCACACAAAAGGGTGCTGTTATGACTGAGAAAAATAGCTCTTAGAAAAGTGTGAGCTACAATACTCATAATTTCAGACCTCAACTTCTTAAATCATGAGATGACACAATGATAAGTGTGTAATCGTCAATGGGGATTCACCTTTATTTATACAAAACTTATCAAATCAAATGATGTGTTTGTTGACACAATAGGGTTGACCTGTACAACATAATAATATAACAAATATAATTAATAATTACAATATTAATTATCTTTACATGGTGGGTCCAACTTGTACCCTTTACATCATAATTAGGGTTACAAGTAAATCTTATGTACTTAAACAATATAGCAAGGGATCCACACACCCACTAGTGCTCAACCACTAGGGACACGTCCACATGTGCTCAACCACATGGACATTATACTCAACATATATATATCTCAATTGAGTCCACATGAGAATCATCTGGAGTACCACATCGTCTCAACTCTCACACAGAGAAGAACGACACATCCATCACATGGGCACACACAACCACTGGGGGGCGACTCAACTCTCTAGAGGAGAACGATGCCTCAACTACTGTGGGATGACTCAACTCTCACACATAGGATAACGATGCCCCATCATGTGGGTATTCCCAACACTGGGCTCCCTCTTAGGTCGACTCAACTTAGTCATAGAGGAGAACGTATCCTGGAGGATGTATCACGATGCTGCAATCATCAACACTCTCTCTCAGATAGGGAGACATTCTCCACCAGGCCAAGTCTCTCACAGAAGTACTCGAACTTCATCCCGGTAAGTGGTTTGGTGAAGATATCTAAAATCTACTCATGTGTAGGAAATTACTGGATGTGTATTTCTTTCCTCTGCACCATGTCTCTGATATAATGATATTTTATCTCAATTTGTTTCGATTTATCATGAAACATAGGATTCTTAGAGAGCCTTGCACAACTCTGGTTATCGCAATGAATAATGGTAGAATCCATCTCATGATCAAATAAGTCTATAAGGAGCTTGCGAAGCCACATTGCTTCAAAGAATGCCACACTCAATGCTATATACTGTACCTCTGTGGTACTCAAAGCCACATAGCTCATTTTTCCTGCTGCACCAGGAAACCATGGCATACCTCAATGTAAATCAATAACCGGATGGGCTCTTTTGGTCCACTACGCTTCCTGCCCAATATGCATCGACATATACCTTCAATCTCATGTCTACATTGGAGGCATATCTCAGGCCATATCCAACTGTGTTGTGTAGATATCTCAATGTATGCTTCACTGCTATCCAGTGAGTCTGTCTCGGTCATGTATCATGAATCCCTATGGCTACTTGATGTAAAATTATTCCTCAATCTCACCATTGAGAAATGATGTAGTTACATCCATCTGATGTAGTTTCCAACCCATAGATGTGGCTAGTGCAATGATAGTACAAATGGAAGTGTATTGGGCTATAGGAGCAAATGTCTCCTCATAATCAATTCCCTCTACTTGGGAAAATCCTCTGGCTACAAATATTGCTTTGTACTTCTCAATGCTTCCATCAGCTGCATGATTGATCTTATAGATCCACTTGGAAGTCACTACAGACTTCCCTTCTGGTCTCGAAACAATATCCCACACATCATTCTTCATGATGGAATGATACTCTTCTGTCATGGCATCTTTCCATACCTACTGACCTGTTGCTTCTCCATGACAAGAAGACTTAGTATCAATGATGTGGCTCATGGCTGAAACATAGCTCGAAAATCTCTTTGATTTCTTGCTCTCTCGGAATGTGCCTCAAGGAGTTGAATGTCCCTCTGCCTTTTGTAGAGTTTGTTGAGCCTAGGCATGCCTTTTATGGCCTACTGTAATGTCTCTCGGAACATCAACTGGAGCAAATGGATAAACTGGATTGACTGGAACAATGGTTGTCTCCCTCTAAACTGATGAAGGGGGAGAAGGTACTGTCTCTTCCTTCTTTTCAAATAGTTTGACTCCCTCTGAGTCAAGTGACTCCCTCTGAAGTCTGGAGGATAGACATATTCCTTTTCCTGTTTTGCTAACCTCGAGACATCCCATGTCTTCTCAGGTCCTCTAATGATTCTACATAACTTTGTTGGCCTCCCGTACTAGGATAATAACCAAGATGACCTCCCATAAGGATAACAATCAAAATGGCCTCCTGTATTAGGATAATAACCAACCAAGAAAATTTAGACTCCCGTACCAGGGATCATGGTCCTCCGATAATTAAATAAGAAAATTTGGCCTCCTGTACTGGGATAATAACCAAGATGGCCTCCCATAAGGATACCAACCAAAATGGCCTCCTATCCTAGGATAACAACCAACCAAGAAAAAATGGACTCCTATACCAGGGATAATGGTCCAAGTCATGAGGGCTCCCACACTAGGGATAATACCCTTCATTATCAAAATGCAAGTAACTACAGAGTAATGAAATCAAATAAAGAATGTAGTACAAGACTTACCTTAGTCTGCAATCATGCTAAGTCTTTCTTTCGATCTTCCTCAGAAGGCTGAGATAGAGAATAACTCCTCGATGTTCTTGCTTGCATTCCTTGACTTCTCTTGAGGTGGCTAATGTTTCTTTCTTTACACATTACTAGCTGCAAGTCTAGTCTCCTTGGATAATGTGCACTTATAGCACACACTTCAAAAGTCACATCAAGGATCATTCTTGAAATATACATCGTACCTCTCACATCAAATGTCTTCAATCTTTCATTATTTGGACAATACTTCACGTTTGATAGTTTTTTAAATGTGTCATCTATCACATCATCTTCATAGCTCACCCAGAGTTATCACCTGGTCTCGTATCTTCATATATCACTTTGGAGCACACCCATTGACAAACTCAGAAGTTCACTGCCTCAGAACAACCTTAGGTCTGCTTCAAATTTTCCTCTTAGCCTACTCGGATCTGTTCCCTCAACATCAAACCTATAACATGCTTAATATGGATGCCAAAAATACATAGACCTTGCCTAAGGTTACTCTGAAACTGCACAAAATAATAGGTCTAGAACATGTTGCAATTACTATGTAACAACCCTGATATTCACTCCAAAATTATGCTCTAAAATTTGTTTAAACACATATGAAACTTTTCACCTCAAGAGAGGTCTAAGCTTCACTTGAAATGCCTCTGAGAAACTCTCACAGAACAATTCTGAAACTTTCCTCAATATCCTTTGAGGCTTGGTTAAGATGCACCTGTAGCACACACTGAAAGTAGGCTTAAAAGAGTGTTGAAACAAACTTCAGACTTAGCTCGAATTCACCTCAGTTCAACACCAAATAGATCCTTAGATCTGTCGAGTTGTATCTGCCACTATGACTTTCAAACTTGCTAAAACACACACTGAAAACTGCAGTAAAAATTAGCCTTATCCTCCTATGATCTTCCTTAAGAATGGTCTGATCTTTTCCTCACACTTGAATATGAAACTTTCTCAAGAACAGATCTAAGGCATGCACATATTTACTCTAAAATTTGTGCCTAAGAAAATGCCTCAGGAAGCTCATTAGAACATGCTTAAATACACCTCAAAAAATTTCCTTAAAATCAACACTCAATACAGGCCTGGAACTCGGCCTTATCCTCCTCAAAAATTCATCATTGAGACTGCCTCAAAAGCACTTCAGAAGATGCTATAGGTGTGCTTCCATAGGTCTGTAATTTTTGGTTTTATCTCTGCAGTTAGAGCTCCTTCTAGTTGCAACAACCCTAGAGGGGTTTCTCCTTGTTGCAGCTGCTTTTAAGACCCTAAACATGGAACAACCTAGGCTGATAGGCCTGCAACCAACCTTAAAATATTACCACAAAATTTAGGTAGAGTTCCGACCCTCTCTTTACACGTGTTTTCTATAGGTCTTCTGTTATCCAAGGTTTGACTAGCTCTAAAAATTTATTATAGGGGTCTGGCCCCTTTCTTATACCAGCGACAAAGGTTTGATTGGCCCTTAACCTCCACGACCTTCCTTTAAACTGTGCAATGGTCATCTTCAGGACCTGATCTGATACCATGTTAAGTTTTGGCTCAAGCATGAGGTTTATTTCATTTTTTGTTTAGCATTACTTGAACCATATACGATGACTACAGTAACAATAACTAGATGCTGTAAACCAAGATTACAAGAAGAATAACCATGCACAAGAACACAAGAAATATCCTAAGAAACCCTTCTACACAAGGGAAGAAAACCCATCAATCCTTTGCTATATTTTCAAGAGAAGATCCCCCATCCACTACCAAACCTAGCACACAAAAGGGTGCTGCTATGAATGAGAAAACTAGCTCTTAGAAAAGTGTGAGCTGCAGTTCTCATAATTTTAGACCTCAACTTCTGAAATCATGAGGTGACACAATGACAAGTGTGTAATCCTCAATGGGGATTCACCTTTATTTATAAAAAACTTATCACATCAAATGATGTGTCTATTGGCACAATAGGGCCAACTTGTACAACTTAATAATATAATAAATATAATTAATAATTACAATATTAATTATCTTTACATGGTGGGGACGACTTGTACCCTTTACATCATAATTAGGGTTACAAGTAAATCTTGCACTTAGACAATATAGAAAGGGATCCACACGTCCACTAGTGCTCATCCACTAGGAACACACCCACCTGTGCTCAACCACATGGACATTATACTCAACAAATCTCTATCTCAACTGAGTCCACATGAGAATCATCTGGAGTACCACATCGTCTCAACTCTCACATAGAGGAGAACGATACACCCATCACATGGGCACATCCAACCATTAGGGGAAGACTTAACTCTCTAGAGGAGAACAATGCCCCAACCACTGGGGGACGACTCAACTCTCACACAGAGGAGAACGATGCCCCATCATGTGGGTATGCCCAACACTGGGCTCCCTCTCAGTTCGACTCAACTCAATCACAAAGAAGAACATATCCTGGAGGATGTCTCATGACGCTGCAATCATCAACACTAAAGGATCCCAAAAATCGACCAAAATTGGTCAAAAAAGAACCCCACATCAAATGACAACAATATCTCAGACCTTTGAAAGGGGACATGCGAAAATAGAACTCTGAATAACACAGGCTTAAGATAACCTAAAGAAACCCTTGAATCAATTGAAAATAAGCCCGAAAAACCATCAAACCCATAAAAAGTTACCCACACTTTAGAGCATCCCCAAATACTATATATATGAAGAGTAACAAACATATATGTAGTTTTATGTAGTTTTTTTTAAGAGTAACAAAAATATATGTTAGCAAAAAAAACATAAAATTTAAAACTTTTTTATTTCTCTCTTTATCTCTTTATACGGTTTTATCCTTTCATCCTTCCATTTTCCCATTTTATAAAACAACATTCATCAAAGTCCAAATTTTCCGATATGAAGTTCCAATTGGAAAAGAGAATTTACCACTCCAAATACATTATTATTAAATTTTATTTTATTACTTTTATTAAAAAGTAGGTCAGTTTCTAAACACCATTCTCTTCGTGATTCATTAGTTATATATATATGCTTTGTCAATAAAACATTCCTAAAAGTTTCAGGGATAAAACCAAACTCATTAGATAATTGACAATTTTTCCTATAGTCATTATCTAAGTTGTGGTCCCAAACTAGCAACTTTGCTTTGGAGACTCCTGTGTAAATTGTCTCCTTGCCTACTGACAACCTCATATAATTAGTGTACTTTTCCATTTTTCGTTTGTCAAAGAGTTCCCACACCAAGTATTGGAGGTACAATCAAATAATGATTATTTTTTAAGGTTATCAACATGCAAATTGTGAGCTTCTCAAATTTCTAAATTAAATTCGTAAGGACACACATCACTCCCATTTAATAAAAAACCATCTATTCCATTTTCATGTTCCAACATTTAATGATTTTTTTGGTTTTCAAAAGCAATAGTGCGTGACTCAATGAAATCCACAAGTAATAAGAGCTTCTGTGTCAACTCAATCGTGAAGTAATAAGAGCTTCAAAGTCAACTCCATGATTTGTCTATTGTCTAATAAGTCCCTTTCTCATTTTTTTAATTTTTTATTTTTCATCATGGCAACCCTAATCCTTTTTGCAAAGGTGTATTCATCACTCATAATTACTTTATTTATGTTTGCTTTTATTAATTTTTTCATAACATGGTTTTGTGATGACGATGCATTCATTTTATCCACTTCACATTTCTTCCAACTATGTAGTGTGTTTTCGTTTTCTTCATCTTCATCATGTTCTTTCTCTTTTATACTAAAATTTATTATTTAAATATCTTGGAGAATATATCAGATAGGTTTTGATTTCTTTCTTTTGCATGCATCATGTCAATCCTAATCCTTTTGCAAAGGTGTTTCATTATTTATAATTACTTTATTTCTATTTTCCATAACATGGTTTTGGTTTTGTTATGATGATGCATTCATTTTATTTACTTCATATTGTTTTGTGTTATATAGTGTGTTTTCATTTTCTTCATCTTCTTCATCATTATCATTATGTTCTTTCTTTTTTATACTCAACTTTATGGTGAATATATTAAATAGGTGGGTGACACTTAGAATAATCTTTTTTTTTCAACATTGATGTTTTTCAACCGTTCTAGAAAAAAAAACCATTATCCTTATCTTTAACCAACTTCTTTGTGATTGGTGAACACTTTTTTAACTATTCATTACTTTGGAAGAATATTTTTTTAATAATAACAAAGGTGATTAGTTTTAACAAAACTCTAATATCACAAATAATCTTATATGCATGCATACATTCAACTAATAAACATATCTTATATACATGCATACATTCAACTAATAAACATAATCATGAAACATTTCATCACTTTCAAGATAAAGATGGATGAAAAGACTATAAAGGTTTAATTTTATGAAAAACAAATTCAAATAAATATATAAATGATATGTTTGGACATTTCATATGGATGATCCGAAACATTCATGTAATTCCATCACTTTCAAGATAAATATGGATGAAAAGACTATAAATATTTAAGGTTTAATTTTATGAAAAACAAACTCAAATAAATATATAAATAATATGTTTGGACATTTCATATGGATGATCTGAAACATTCATGTAATTTCATCACTTTCAAGATAAAGATGGATGAAAAAATTATAAATATTTAAAGTTTAATTTTATAAAAAACAAACTCAAATAAATATATAAATAATATGTTTGGACATTTCATATGGATGCTCCGAAACATTCATGTAATTTTATCACTTTCAAGATAAAGATGGATGAAAAGACTATAAAGATTTAAGGTTTAATTTTATGAAAAACAAATTCAAATAAATATATAAATAATATGTTTGGACATTTCATATAGATGATGAAATTATGATGCAATTGTTTTTAACTAATATTTAAGTTTATGAAAAACAAAATCAAATAAATATATAATAATATGTTTGGACATTTCATATTAATGTTGAAATTTTGATATAAATATATAATAATATGTTTGGACATTTCATAAGGATGATGAAATTTTGATGTAATTGCTTTTAGGTAATCTCTGCTTATAAATAATATGTTTGGACATTTCATAAAGATGATAAAATTTTGATGCAATTGCTTTTCACCTATCTCTGTTTATAGTGTTTACATTCAAACAAAAGTTGCTAAAACTTTAAAAATTAATAATGTTTTATTTTGTATTAAAATTTCAACATCCAATAAGTTTGGCATATTTTATTAAGTTTCGACTTTATTGTGATAACTTCCTCATTCAATAATTGCTTTGCATTTTTCCTAAAAATCACAAATGATTATTAAATATAGGGTAGTTTAAATATATTATAAGTTGAATTTTTTTCCATATTTTTTCGATCATTTTTGTTCGAAATCTAGGTAAAAATTTAGAAGAATCACAACTATTAATTGTTGAAATTGCATAATCTAGATGTAATAGGGGTTTTTGAGGGTGTTGAATCCGTTTATGCATTCAAAAATACAATTTCAGTGATGAAAAATTGTAATTTGATTAAATATTATATTGCCTAAAAAATCCAAATCTTATAACATTTAGACTCTAGACTTTGTAATATTGTTATATTTCACACTATATTCATATTCGTACATACCATTGAATTTGCAGAGATGGTTACACCTTTTGGAAGACATAGGCGGAAAATTTCTCAATAAATTTTACCTGCTAGCTACTCCACCAAAATCTTGGTTATAAGTTTGGAAATTTTGTACATAATCTAAACTAGGGATTCATATATTCTTGATTGAGCATATGTATATTCTTGATCTAGAATTTTCCTCACAAACCATTTTTATTCTTCGACTTTTTTATTTGATATTCATTCATGTGCCTGCAAAACATACTTTTGCGTGTTCATGACCTATACTCCTTGTTAGCTTTCAAACTCTACCCTAGGAGGAAAAGTCCTAATGCCAACCCGGATAAACTTTAAACTCCTTAAACTCAATTTTATCTCTCTTCTCGAGATTCATTTACGTTTCTGAATATTATAGAGTTTTACCATCAATTGATAGTTCTAGTAATCGACCATCGAAACACCAGATCACCGCCCACTAGGGAAAACTTCTCGAACCTTCTCTGCTCCATTAATTGGTCATTGGGCCATTGGGAGAATATAAAAACTTATCACCAGACACCGGGCCAGCCGGATCTGTGATACATAATAATGCACCTTTGAATGTTTACTCTGGTTTGGTTGACAACTAGTAGTCTATTAACCATCCCACCTACCATCGAGGGGGAATAAACACTTATTCCTTTTGAAGGATTCAAGGCCAGTCCGATTGAACTGGAGCCTTGCTAAAGTAGTGGTTTCTCCAAGTTTAGCCTACAAAAGAAACTTGAAAACCACAAATTTATCCTCTGTGATTACATGTCGACCATACAAATTTCAATTCCACTAGAACCATAATGAACATAATGTGTAGAGAATCAAGCCAGGAGACAAGATCATTCAATGGTATCCAAACATGGAAAATATAATAAGTTTTTCATTAATATTTTCATGTTCTCAATACTCCCATTGCTGCATTTCATGCCTAGGGGTTTTATTTATACAAACAAGAGAAAATATCGGTTTCGATATCAGACCATATTCTCAAATATAAACAAAAACCACTTATTTTGTCAATAACTTATTCTTTCCTTAAATAGGATTGAATCCAAACAATCCTTTAGTTTACCCTATATTTTTTTAAATATTTCAACTTCCTATCTAAAATACACATTTATATTACATTACATGACAAAACACTATGTTCTCGTAAACACACTTGGAATTGTTTTAGAACTATGACAAAATTAACGAATTACAATATTCCATAACAATGAGGAAACCGACTTCCTCTAATAAATTCCTAATACCTTCTAGAGGTCAATCACTGAGTTGAGTTCGAAAGATTCTCCTGCATCAAACTCCCAGGGAAAAAAAAAACATGTTCATGGGCATTGTTCTTTAAGTTCTTTGAAGCTTTTGTCATACTTGTAAAATTCTACTGTTGTCATCCACATGGCATGCTCAAGTGGTTGTCCTTTCCACTTGATCAAGTACTGCAAGTACTCTTTACCCCTTGTCTTCTTCACTACCTTCTTGTCCATAACTGATTCAATCTGTTTTTGATGTGTTGTAGGTAGTTGTTTTTCCCATTCAATGGTCTAAATTTTTTTATTAACAG
>ML783886.1:634527-665577 GCA_009831015.1 Picea engelmannii | reverse complement strand
AATTTAAAAGCTACCCAAGATAGACAGAAAAGTTATGCCGATAAGAGCAGAACCCACATAGAATTCAAAGTGAGTGATCATGTTTTCTTGAAAGTGAAAGCTAACAGGAGTTCCTTGAAGCTGGGAAGCTGTGCCAAGTTGGCAGCCAGATTTTGTGGGCCATTTGAAATCCTAGAGAGGACTGGTCCAGTTTCTTATATGATTGCATTTCCTGCATCTATGCCTGTTCATAATGTCTTCCATGTATCATTGCTAAAGAAATATATACCCAATGCTAATCATGTTATTGAATGGAATGTGATTCAAGTGGAGCAAGAAGACGATTTTCAAGTGCATCCGATGCACATTTTGGACCGAAAAGTCAAGCAGCTCCGGAATCGATCCATAGGGCTTGTAAAGGTTCAATGGACCTGGTACGGTCCCGAGGATGTTACTTGGGAGCATGAGGATGCAATGTGGACATAATACCCACATATTTTTGAGGATTTTTGAAAACTCTGTTGTATATGGGTGTATGATGCACCGAGGACAATGCATAAATAAGGGGAGGGGATTGTAATATCCCTCGACCGAACCCAATTGTAAATGTAATACAAGTGTACTTAAGCTGGTGAGCTGTTTTGACATCATTTGGTAATGCACACCATGTGGCATAGTCCACACATGAACTGCACAGTAAAATGATGTAGTGTGCACATTCCTGGATACCGTGTGAAGTAACTAAAGTGTGCGTAGTATGGAGGAAAACGAGCCTCGTGTATATGATATGTGTTATAGGTTGGTGAGCCAATTATTATAAGATGTGATGCTTATGTTTTGGTATTAGGCCGGAAAGCTTAGATGTTAAAGGCCAATGCACCTACTTTGTACATGACTCATGATTAATATAAAATACATCATTGTGTGCAGACCGACCACGATAAAAGAGATGGGGGTCTGAACTTCACCAGTTAGGGAAAGGGAGGGCCAAAAGTCAAGGGAATATTATATTAATATTTCCTAAAAGTATAAAGTATGGATAATTATTTATCCTAAGTTCTAAAGTTGGGGACAAGTGGACCAAAGTAACTTCCGATATGACAAGTGTCTAGTTGAGGACATGCATTCATATCGTGGGGGACTTAGCTCATTTGGTCACTTTTTCACGGGGATTCTTATCAGCAGTGGGACCATCATTCTCACCATCACTTTCATGAAGAGTTTCACAGTGATTCCTTCCTTCACTCAGTTATCCAGTCAATGATTCCATGACCATTTTCAGTCATGCATTCTGTTATCCTTGAGACAACCATTTCACCATTTCTGAGCCTATTCCCATAGCCTTTTTCGGTTGGTGCACCTGGTTAGCTTGGAGTGGGATTGAAGAAGTGGGTTGTCAGGCCCGTGAGAAATTATCTGAGCGAGAGAATTGCTGGGGATTGATTCCCGAAGGTGCTAAATTGCAGCTACAACACTCTGAGACTTCTGGTCCGGCCTGTTGCTGAAGCCCTGGAAGGGAAGTGGGGCAGCCGAGGGACTGTTGATCAGAGAAGGGGCACACTTCCTTGGGTGGGATAGGCATGTGGGGAATGAGAGGTTGTAGGATGTTAGTTGAATGAGCACCCGAGACAAAGTCTTTCCTGTTGTTCATGAGCCTTAGCTTAGTTAGGAACCCTTTACCTTGGGTGGAGTTCAATCCCAGCTCGAGGGTGACTCACTGTTGAGAGTGATGAATAGTGTAGTCTAAGGCTGGGAGGTTCGTGGATGATCTGTATGCGGTTGGTGACAATATTTCCGAGATAAGCACCAATCACATGATATAATGATATGCTGCTTTGTTATTTACATGCCTATGTTACAATTTATCATATATGTGATTATAATTGCCTATATGTTTATGGGTGATTCCCCGTATATGATGCATATATGTAGTTAGTGTTATTTCAGTACAAAAGTCGTATATTACAGAAAGAAATTGTTTGTTTATGTTTATATGTAAAGATTTCGCAAGAGTGCTATATGTATATGTTTAAGTTGCATGTAGTTCAAAGAGAAAATTTATGTGGCATAGCTTAGTTGACTACTGGGTGTGTTACCATATTTTCTGCAGTAAGGGAACAAAAGCGTTCCCTAGAGTAGCATGGTCCGGCCTGTTAAGGATGGGGATGTTACCAACTGGTGTCAGAGCATGAAAGGTTTCTCTAGAGTGGTGACCCCCAGTCCGCGGGTGGCTGAGGGAATGTTACAGTTGGGCTGCCTGCCCAATCTACATTTGTGAAGCCATGCAACTTCACCTCATCCGTCTATCAGTACCATAAGCCATACTTAGATTTTCCCCTCAAGTATCTCAAGACATGCTTACCCGCCTTCCAAAAGAACTTGGTAGGCTTAAACATTGCTTGACTCAGCTGGTTAACTGCATAGCAAATGTACGGTCTCGTGTTCACTAGATACATTAGTGAAACCACTAACTGTCGATAGACAACAACATCCACTACCTCTATAGAAGTAGCATCCTCTTTCTTCCAGTTTCCTAGAAGAGGAGTATCCATGGGTTTGCAGCCCTCCATGTGAAACTTACCCAATATCTCCCTTGCATAATTGCCTTGAGACACAAAAAGTTCACAATCTCGCCGTCATATTTCCAATCCAAGGAAAAAATGAAGAAGGCCCATATCCTTCATCTCGAACTCCTTTGCAAGATCCTCCTTGCATGAGTGTATCAGTTTCTCATCACCAGTCAGTATTAAATCATAAACATAAATAACAATGATTAAAAGCTTACCCTCCACCAAAATTTGGTATAGGTTTGCATCCGCTTCACTTTTGGTGAAGCCTAGTTTGGTGAAATAACTGTCTATATGAGTGTACCAAGCACGAGGTGCTTACTTCAGCCCATACAACTTTGTTTTGAGTTGGCACACATGCGACTCACTGCTGATTATTTCAAATCCTTTAGGATTCTCTATGTACACCTCTTCCTCAATGATCCCATTGAGAAACACAGTTTTTATATCCATCTGATGCATGAACCAACCCATGTTCTCTGAGAGTGAAAAGATGTATCTTATGGAAGAATACCGTGAGACATGTGCAAAGGTTTCTTCATAATCTATCCCCTTGATCTGTGAGAAGCCCTAGGCGGCAAATCTGGCATTGTATTTCTCCACACTCCCATCAACATCTTTCTTTACCTTGTAGATCCATCTCGAACCTACCATTGATTTGTCGACCGGTCTTGGGACAATTTCCCATGCACTGGTTTTGACAATGGATTCATACTCCTCCACCATTGCATCAACCCAAGTGGGATCAACCCAAGTGGGATCCTGCACTGCTTCCTCAAAGGAAGATGGTTCAGTCACAATACATTTGCTCATGAGAGCCATGTATCCAGTAAATCAATCAGGAGATTTCCTCTGTCTGTGATGTGAAGTAGGAGCTCCTACATTCTGTTCAACATTTAGTCTCAATCTATCAGCTTCCGTGGTGCACTTTCTTCCATTTCTGATGGATGGCTCTACATGGGTGGTTTCCTCCACTCCATGAACCTCCTCATGTGGTTGATTCACATCTTGAGACTCATCTTTGGGAACCAACAATTCCTCCTCTGAATGCAAGTCTAGCTCCCTCTCAAGCGACAATCGCATGGATTTCCCCTCATCGAATTTTATATCTCGTCGCATAACAGTCATCTTACTGTTAGGAAAATACACACGATAATTATGGGGTGTTTCTATGTACCCCACAAATATCCCAACTTTAGCAGTCGGCTCCAGCTTCTTCCTGGAGTTCTTTGTCACATGCGCATAAATATATGAGCCAAAAATCTTAAAATGAGAAACATCAGGTTTCTTACCAGTGAAATCTTCTTCAAGTGTACTCATGCCAAGTACTCTATGAGGACAATGGTTTTGCACATAAACCGCAGTGTTTTGTGCTTTCGCCCACAAATGCATTGGTAGGAACTGATCATGCAACATCGCTCGTGCTACACCCATGATCGTTCTGTTCTTCCTCTCCGTGACCCCATTTTGATGTGGGTTATGAGGCACTATGAGTTCTCTTCGAATTCCTTCTTTGCTGCAGAAGTCTTTGAATTCGTTAGAGATGTATTCTCCACCATTATTGCTCCTCAGAGCCTTCAATTGCTTCCTGACTCTTTCTCCAACAATAATTTAAACTCACAGAACTCTGATAATGTTTGATCCTTCTTCTGCATGAAGAAGATCCAACATTTACGAGAAAATTCATCAATAAAAATAACATAATACTTATGTTTTTCTGTTGAAGCAACCGAGAATGGTCCACACACATCTGTGTGAACTCTCTCCAGGATCACTGAAGCATGATTCTCCTTTTCATGAAAGGTGGACTTTACATACTTCCCCATGGTACAACCCTTGCATTGATCTAACTGAGAAAGTGTTCCCATTGGAAGTCCAGTATATATTTTTTGCATGATTTTCAAGGCTCCATGATGAAGATGGCCCAACTGCCTGTGCCATAATTTTCGCTCATCCTGGCTTACAACATTTTCTTCCTTGCCCATCATGGCATCGTAACCATCTACCTCCAGCATGTAGATATTATTAACTCGAATCCCTATATTCTTGACTTGACCCGTTGTTTTATGTCACATGAAAGCTTTTCCATCGCTGAAAACAACATCATAGCCTTTGTCCTCCAACATTGCGACTGAGACTAAGTTTTTCTTCCGACCTGGAACATGCATAACATCTTTCAATTGAAATGGTTTACCTGAATCCCTCTGAAAGGTAATGGTACCAATGCTAGTCACACTGTATCATCCATCGTTGCCCATATCTATATGCATTTTGAGATCTTTCTCCTCCAAGTCATTGAAAAGCTCCTTATCTCCCGTCATGTGGAAGGAAGCGCCACTATCCAAATATCATACCAATCTCAATGCACTTGATGCCATGCATGTGATCAAGGATAAGTCAAGTTCAAATTGTGAGGCAAGGGCCTCACCAACTGCAACTCTAGCATCCTTCTTTCTCTTCTTCTTCTGTGGACAGTTAGTAGCGAGATGCCCATGTTTGTGACAATAAAAACACTTCACTTTGGACAAATCCATATTCTTGCCTTTAGACTCATATTTTGAATGGAATTTCTTCCCCTTTCCTTTCCTTTCCTTGGCAGCCAAAGCACAATCCTCTTCATCATCATTCTTTGATGAAGATCCATCTCTGGTGTTCCGCCTGAACTCCTCTTGCACCAAATCCGACCATAGTCGTTCCCAATCTGGAAATTTTTCCCTTCCATTGACAGAATCTTGATAACTGTTCCAACTCTTGGGAAGTCCTAGGAGAGCCAAGCTCACCAAATCATCATCAACGATTTTTATACCCACACTCCCCAACTCATCTCGACATTGAACAAACTTTGTGAGATATTTTGGAATGGAGTCACCCTTCTCCATCTTGATCTTCCTGAGTTTATCTTTGAGCGCCAATTTCCTATGGTCGCTGCTGTTTTGGAATAGATCCGTCAAAGTCTTCCAAATTTCATATGGTGTGACTTTCCCATGGAGGCTCGAGACAATCTGGTCTTGTACTCCCTCCAATAGGATCCTCCTCACCTTTTCCACTTTCTTTTTCCATGCATCAAGATTTGCAGCATCTGCAACATCTGGCTTAGGAACATCTTTGTCAATGAATTCCTTCAAGCCATTGTCTTCAAGTACTGCCTCCATCCTGTCCTTCCAAGCAATGTAGTTTGATCTGCCCTCGAGTGAATACTCTAATCTCAAGCCATTGAAAACCATTTCGATCTTGAATCAGTTGTAGCACCAATAAAGTGTTTCTGCAAATTCAAATTCTATCCATTCACAAACTCATCTTTTGCAATCTTCTGCGCTCTGATACCATGTATAAATTTTAATACAAATTATGTATTGCCTGGATTCTCCTAATCTAATAATTATATGCCACTATTAAATACAGAATCACCTACAAATATTCTTGTGGAATTTAAAACACGATCGCCAATTGCAATATCAAGAAGACAGATCAATCACACATAACACAAATGTTTTACCGGGAAAGCATAAAGCTAAAAACCCCACTATCATATATTATGTATATATCACGGATCATGAAAAAATATCATAAAAAACTCTAATCCAATATCTCTCAGTACAATATACAATCGTCTCACACTGTCATACAAAAATTGACAAATTCATGTGCCAATTTTCTGCTTCTAGACAACCTACCTCCTCTGCGCAATCCCTGCTAATGGAAATCCATGCAATGAATGAATTCCTCTTTCCTAGGCTACACAATCCTCATGGGCACATCGAATGTGTGTGTGGTTGCATGAGTGCACTCAATAATGTCACAAAAGATAGTCAATCTGTCCCTTTCACCTGTTATCTCAACTGGGTCTCCACTAGATCTGACATGCATGTAGTTAACAATGGTAAATCTTCAGTTGCATGTGAGATCACTGATTGTGAATTAATTAATAATTAATTCACTGATTTCTCACTAGTGTAAGTTCAGTTACAACTAGTACGACTGATCTTAACTCTCTTAAATGAGTTAAACTACTTTACAACTCACATAACTACACATATAACTCAGTTACAACTTCGAATCACTCAGTTACAACTAATTCGACTTGCATGTCCCACCAGTCAACCTTTGAACTCGAATTTGCTATAGCTAACTGATTTGCCACTTCAGTTAACTATTTCCATGTTCTCATTGAGAATAGATTAATATTTATTGTCCAACTATTATTAAGGGATAATAATAGTCGACATACATCTATAAATAGAATTCGCTCACAATCTATAAATAGAATTTGCTCATCATCTAAAAATTGACTTCCACCTAAAAATAGCCCGAGGCTTCATCCTAGTGTAGGTGCATAATGTTCACTAGGATATTCTTGTTGAATCTCAACAGATAGCCCATTGAAAAGGTCTATCAAAGGACTACACATTATGCCATCAAAATCTGGCTCATTCTTCAGTGTGACTATAGTGGGCCAAAAAAGCGTTGTTTAGGGCCTCAAAATGGCCCCGAAAGTTTAGGACCCAAAAAGCTAGAAAAAAATTGCCAAGATGAAAAATGAAACTGCTAAGATGGAATATGTATGTGAGCCAGTTGGAATAGGTGGGTGGCCACCGATATCCACTTGGATCAATCCTCCCTCCATAGGAAGCAATGGTCTCCATTACATTGATTTTCCCCATTAGATGAGGAAATTTCTGTTGAATTTGGCCTTGGGTGAGCCACTTGCCTTGGTGCAGGAGATGCTCTACTTTGAAAACATGATAAAGCTGAAACTTCTATTGGTGAGTTCCCTTGACCTATGTGTACATGATTTGATCAATGAATGCTTGTTCCATGTAGTCAGCGTTGAGCTCTATCAGTGTCAATTGTTCTTCTACTTCTGAGGTGTACAATAATGGCAGATAGTATGGACGAAGGAGGTCCACATTAAACACTGGGTGCAAGCCAAGGAAGGGGGGAATTTTGTTCTCAAAATAATTTTCTCCCAAAACTTGGTGATGGTATAAGGTCCATATCAGAGTGGACGAAGCTTCCGATGGGGTCATGTAAGGCATTCTTTTGGCAAGTGCAACCAAACTTTATATCCCACCTGAAACTTGCATGACACCCAGTGTTAATCATGGTGATCCATGTACTTGGCATTGGACTTCTGCAAAATATCCTGAACCTGTTGGCGAATGTTCTAGATTCGTTCAATGAACCCAGTGGCTTTGTCGGCTTCAGTTTGTGCATGGGATGATTCTACCCGTGTGGAAGCAAGGGGTAGTGCAACATCCATGGGACCCAATGGTTGAAATCCCAACCCCACCTGAAAGGGGTCGTGGGTGGTTGATCTATGTATGGATCTGCTTTAACTGTGCTAAACATAGGGAATACTCTCATCCCATGTGCCCGGATGCTTGGAGTTGTACATGCACAAAATATGCATGATCATTTTGTTAACGACCTCGGTTTGGCCATCCGTTTGGGTGTGGAAGGTCGTGGATTTGGTGAGCTTGGTGTCCAGTTGTAACCAAAGGCTTTAAAAAAATGTGATGAGGAACCAGTTGTCCCAATCGAAGATGATTTTTTGTGGTATCCCAAAATGTACCCTCACTCATTCAAAGAATATCTTAGCAGTGGCCTTTGTTGTGATGCTCTTCTTGCAGGAGACCAAAATCACCATCTTTGAAAATCGATCAACAACCATGAAAACACAGTCATTTACCTGCTTGGTTGAAGGAAGGCCCAACACGTAGTCCATCGAGATGGATTCTCGTGGCATGTCAGGAGTAGGCAGAGGGCCTTGTTTCTTAATGGACGGTTTGGAAATGGCACAGGTCATGCAAGACCTGGTATACTTGCTGACATCCTCTTGGAGTTTTGGCCAATAGAAATGTTGTTGCAACACTGTCGTTGTCTTCTCTATGCTAAAGTGTCCTGCCACCCGACTGTAGTGAGCTTCCCAAATAAGATTCACTCGCTCTCTTGATGGAACATAGGGATGGCCCAGATGACACAACAACCCGTCCTACAGATGAAAATCAATGACAACTGTGTTTTTGCCAAACATTTGGTAGGTAGTGTTGAAGTTAGGATCTTTCCCATAGAGTTGTGGCCATACATAGGTCTCATGTCCGCAGGAGTGTAGCACCGTGGTTTGTGTGGAAACTAGAGGCCGGATGAGGCATGTAACACAATTGGTGCTCCCTGTCGTATACTTGATGTTGAGATGGAAATGCTGCAAGTATGTGGACCACCTATGATGGAGATCATTCTACAATTTTATTTATGTTTGCATGAAATGCATAGGCTTATGATCAATGTGGATGACTGTCTCCTTTCCGAGAATGTAATTCCTCCATTGGCGACATGCTTGTATAATGGAGTACATTTCTTTGTCCTAGGTGGGGTACTTACAGATAATATCTTATAGTTTCTCACTATGATAAGCCACGGGATGTCCATGATGAGTGATAATTGTGCCCACATAATAGTCTCAAGCACCTATCTCAATATCAAACGGTTGTTGCAGGTTGGGTAATGAGAGTACCAGGGCTGAGCACAAGTGTTGCTTCAAATCATATAACACTTTCTGTTGCGATTGGCCCCACACAAATTTTTCCTTTCCACCACCCCTAGTCACTCTGCTAAGGGCCCATGCAACGTGGGAGAATTCCAACATGAACCTATGATAGAAATTGGCAAGGACTAAGAAGCTACGAAGATCAGTTAGTGTCGTCGGGGTTGGGAAGTCACAGATGACCTGGATTTTGGATGGATCAACATGCACCCCATGTTTATCCACATTGTACCCTAGGTACTGGACCTTGTTCATGCCGAAGGGGCAATTTTCTAAATTTTCATATAGCTCGTGTTGTTGCAGAGTGTGCAGAACCAACTGAATGTGTTGCAAGTGTTCCACCCAATTCTTGTTGAAGACGAGGATGTCATCCAAATACACTACACAAAAGAATTGGTGAAAGGCTGAAATATATCCTCCATCATCCTCATAAAAGTTGTTGGGGTATTTTTGAAGCCAAAGGGCATGACCAACCATTCAAAAATACCTTCTTTGGACTTGAAGGCAGTCTTCCATACATCGGTTTACTCTATTGGGACTTGGTGGTAGCCAGACTTTAGATCAATCTTACCGAAGTATTTGTCCCCCTTGAGTTGGTCAAGGAGATCGTCAATTTAGGGAATTGGGTACCATTTCTTGACTGTGATTTTATTTAGGGCTCGATAATCAATGCAAAGTTTCCAGGACCTGTCTTTTTTTTGCACAAGCATGATTGAGCTTCCATAAGATAATGAGCTTGGGAGGATGTGCCCCTTTTCGAGCAACTCTTGGATCTGACGCTTGATTTCCTCATTTTCTAACAAAGAGTGGGGATAGACTGGCCCATTAGGTAGTGGTGCATCGGGGGTCAGATCGATTGAGTGCTTGACCAGATAGTGCAGAGGTACCCCAATGGGTGAGGAGAATATATATTTTTATTCTTCCAAGACCTTATCCACTTACTTCTGCTACATGGAGAGACCTTTCGATGAGGCCATGAATTTGGCTGCAACCTTTCGCTAAATCTAAGTGTGAATATCAAAGAAGAAAAACTTCTCGATCTGAGGGATGACCTTCTTGCATTGCTTGGAAGAGATCAAGGAAATGGCGGTAGATGGGACTACCTCTGGTATCCTGTATAATTTCCTGTCCAAAGTAATAATAACACTATGAGGCCTAGACTCATATACAACATGAAGTTTCCATAAATAAGGTTGGACCAAAATAAAATCACAAACTTAAAAGGGGGTGACATCACACAATACGTCATATTTGAAGGGATTGATGTCGTAGGTCAGGAGACATTGTTGGTTGATTGGTGGAGCCATCTGATGGTGTATGACTGTGGGTGTGGTGATGCCGATAGAGCCAAACACTTGACGACCTCTATTGAGATGTGGTTATTCTGGCTAACACTATCAATGATGAAGTGCAACGAAGTACCCTTTACCCACATCTATGAAAGAAAGAGGTGTTCACCTTCCTCTGGTTCATCAGGTTCATCGGGCTAGACCTTGGTGGTGGTAGCAATGGTGGCACCGGGTTCTGTTTCAATAATCCGTCTCCCTTTTTATAGTTATGAATTAGAGTCGGAACATGCATTTGATTGAGAGGCTTTCACCTCGACCACAAATGACTGCTTTGATCGACATTCAATGATGTTATGCTAGGGGCTCTTATGAAAATCACACCATTTTCCAGTGTCTTTCTTTGTCCTCCCATTGTCCTTCTTTGCTTGCAGTTTGGATTGGTTTTTCTGAGGTTTCCCATCCTTGCTTTTCCCTTTGTTCTGCGGGTTTGGGTTGCCTTTGCCTTTCTTCTATTGTGAAGGGTTTGTAGATCCAAACTGTCACGTCTTCTATTTAAGATTCTACTCAATTTTGATAACATATTGATGGGCTGCACACAAGGAGGAAATGTCTAGAAAATCTATTTTTGTCTGGATGTATCTATGAATACCACTGCGCTACTTGAGTACCAGATGTCATTCAGATTCTTTGATACCCATATTGGTGCGCAAGGTATGGAAGAAATTGGTGAACTCTGGCATTGCTTGGTCCCTTTCTTGCCACAATGTGGTCCATCTTGTATATAATTTGTCATAACTTCCAAAAGGTAGTGTTTTTCCTTAATAGTGTCCCTGAAGGAACCACAAGTGGGTGCAACTACAAATAATGTTTATCCCTCTGTTTCCTTTTTCTCACAAAAAGTCTCCCACCAATATTTGACATGGGAGATGACCTTGAGGAGCACAAATGTAATATTTTCTCTATTGAAAAAGTTGTGGACAAAAAAATATCCTTCTAGAAGGTTTAACCATTTATCTACAACATCCACATCTATTTGACATTCAAATATAGGAATATCAAAATTGATCTGTACTTTGAAGGGGGTGGCGCCTCCACTTGAGGTAGATGCATTGCTTGTCGACAGTGGTTGGAGGATTTGTGCAAAGTTGTACATCATCTCATTCCTCTGTCATTTGAGGGCTTCCTCGAGCAACATTTTGAAAGGATATCACATCCCGTTGTATTTCTTTTCTCCTGCCATGGAAGGTTTCTTGTGCATGCGAGAGTAGTTTTCCTCAAGAAAAACAAGCTTGAGACCCAACTCTCTATACCCTGACCTCATCAGGGACATGCACGAAAAGCGACAAGGAGCATACCACTCGGATACCACTGATCCAAATTTATGAGCGGAACGAAATGAAAACACAGATCTATAATATTAACACAGAGACACAATGAATAATAACAAATATACAGTAAAACTTGACTTCTATTAAATAAGAAAAATGTTGAAACTGTAAAATGTAGACTGAAATAAGCTTGCTAGAATGGTGGCAGCTTATCTCTGAGAAGATATGAGATGATTATGCTCATTCACAAGAATATGAGTACAATGAGGCTCTAGAGGCCTTTTTAGATAAAACATGAATTCCAAAACCCTAGACATCCAAAAACCTAACCCTAGGAGATGAAGCGCCAAAAGTCACATGGGCCCCCGTTGGGGTAAGTTGGTACATCAACTTCTCGGGGTTGTAACTATTGCATACGATCTTTGTTTTAGGCGAACAATAACCCGTTGGAAATTTCTATCTGAGGACTACACATTATGTCATCACACTCTAACTCTGTGTATAGTTTGATTGTGGAGGGCCCAAAAAACGTTGTTTAGGGCCTCAAAACGACCTCAAAAGTTTAGGACCCGAAAAGATAGAAAAAAACTGCCAAGATGAGTACTAAAACTACCAAGATGAAATATGTATGTGAGCCAATTAGAATAGGTGGGTGGCCACTGATATCCACCTGGATCATGCATTTACTGAAATTTCTATTGCTTCCTTAAAGGGGTACAAATCTGAGACATTAAAAATTGGAGAAATTCCAATGTTATTTGGAAGTTATATTTCATAAGAATTTGAGGAAAACTTCCTAAATACTTTACAATGTCCAATGTTTTTAAATTTCAATTTGTTTTATTCCCATCTAGGAAATATTTCCTTTTAGAGGTGTTCCATAACTAAATCCCCAACTTCAAAATTCAATTGTCTCCTCTTCAATTTTTCTCTCTATTTGTACTTGTTTCTTTCTTGAAGCTGTTGCTTGACTCTTTCCTCTATTTCCTTCACACCTATTGCAAAATATCCAATATCAACACTTCTCATTTCTTGTTTTCCTAAATTTCTTAATTCATAAATTCCCCTTGGGTGCATTCCATACAAAATTTGAAATGGACTTAACCTTGTGCTTCTATTAGGTGAATCATTATATGCAAACTCTTCCTGTGAAAGTACCTGATCCCACTACATACCAAGCTAGAAATAAAATGCATATCAATATGGCTCAAAGGATAGGAGTGTAGAAATCAAGTCACCAAGGGCAAGATTGAATCCTCTGCACTTATGACTCAAGACAACCAAGTGCATAATGAGCAATCCAAGGGATCTTGTCCCTATTCCCACCTTAGAAGTTGCCAACACTCAGAGCAACATTAATGACTTCCAAGCAATTCAAATGAGCCAATCTTGGAGGATTCAAATTGCATGAGGAAGCTGAGATCCTAGAAAACACAATGCAATTTTTTAAGGAAAACTACCATCAATCAAGGAAGTGATTGGGAGTTTAGTTAGGTTTTCCTTCAAGCATAAAAAGGAGCACAAGTTGTTAGATTAGGACCTCACATTGATTTCAATGTTAGAATTTCTCTAGTAGTATTGATAGTTTGTGTCGTAGTATAATGCAATATGCTACCCTGTTGTTATGAAAAATTAAGACTAAATTAAGGCTCTACAAAATTCAATGCACAATTATTCAAACGGAAATGCAAAGGTATCATATATTCAATTAGACAATCAAACTATAAATAAAATCTGGACTCACTACAAAGAGAAAGGGGAGACTTAGTAAACTTGGAATGATATCGAATGAGGAATTTGAAGAATTGACCATTTTCTATTACAACACCCCCCCACCACCCTGCATTTGAACCAAAGCCACAATCAATATGCATTTTCATTATTAAAAGAAACTGTGGGAAACATGTAGCATTCTAACTTCAAGCAAAGTTTACAAGACCTTTTTTTAAATAAATCAACGTTTCTAGTTATATTAGGCACATCGATGCAAACTTTGACACAAGAAGCATCAATGCACTTAAGTTTATCATGCACCGAAAAAATCCTACTATGCTAAAACCTTTGCAAAGGAAAACCTCCACAAAGTAATATTTTTATAGGTTTACACTTCTACTATAACTGAAATATGTTAATCCAATGCATATAATGTATTATAGAACACTTGTGTGTTTAATACTTAATCGTGCATTGCATGCCAAAAAATCTTAAAGACAAAAGGCATCACTTTTTTCATCAATGTGCCAAAGAAGGAAATTGAATTGAAAGAGTGGGATTTTCATTTCATGAAAGTGAGTTAAACAAAATTCTACTCCATTGTTGTTCCAAAATTCAGAGGGGAGGCTTGTCTAAGAGACATTTACTGAGTAATATATTGGAGTGGAAAGATTTTCCTCAATGCACTAAAGAAGGAAACCAAAAAAATAGCAAGGTTTTCATATTGTAAAAGTGAGTTAAACAAAATCCTACTCCATTGTTATGCCAAAAGTTAGAGGGGAGACTTGTGTAAGAGACATTTACCAAATAAGAGATTGAAGTTGACACATGTTTTGAAGTGAAAAATTCATAAGGGGTCATCGTGGGTCACATACACAATTTAATTCTCTTCATCTCAACAATTTTTCCCTTGATTGATTCATAACTTCATAAACTTTTGATTTATTCCTAATCCTATTTACTATTCATTTCAACAAAATAGAAGGGTTTAAAAATCACTTTTAATGCTACAAACCTTAGCTTTGTTGCTATAAACCCTAGTAGCAAGGGCTTAGTTTCTTTACCATTGCTCAATGATATTTGTTTTTTTGGGGATTAGGCATTTTTTTGTATGGGTGTTTGTTGGTTTCAATGATGTTTTTGATGTAAAAAATATCTTAATGGATTGAGGCCCCTTATTTCCTGATATTGTAAACCATGTTATTGCCAACAATTTTAAAAAATGTTCAGTTTTTGTGGTATGCATTATTTAGTATGGATGCATTGGTGCATTTACTACTAGTGAGCTCAACGCTTGGTACAAAACCTGTAGGTGTCTCAGTGTGATGGTTTTCAATAGTTGCACATTGAAATACTCACTATTTCCTACAAAAGTAAGTGCATTGGTGTGTATTAATGTAACTTGTGCATTGATGCATATTGCTATAGAAAGTGCACCACTATTTACCAATAGACATAGTTGAGATTCTTATAGTTTTAGGCTAAAGTTTATTATTTTTTTCCAAATCATATTCATAATTTTCATATTTCATTATGAAACTCTTTTATTGATAGAAGATGACTAATAAAAATTAGCATTGAAAAACAATTACTACAATGAATATAAGGGAAGCATGTCCCGAGAAGAGAACATGGAGAGTTACTTTAAGTTTTAATATATAAGTAATATATTTTGGATTATTTGTAGGTTTAAATGATGTGTATTGGTTAACATATGTCATGCAAAGAAAAAAATTGAAAAAACTTAGGAACCTTTTTTGCAATGTAAGGAGAAAATAACATAATTTGTTTATAAAAATGTTGCAAACATTGGAAGGTGGACCAAAAGGTGATCAACATGAAACAATTTTTTGAATTTTTACTAATAATGTACTTCTCAACAATAACAATTAATGGGTTTCAAACATTTGATTTCATATCTATTGAATATTGTACAAGGAACTGTAATGAAGGAAAAAGTGATTCTCCCAAGAAGAATGATTACAAAGGATGTAAATGATGATGAATTGGTCCTTAGTTCATCTGGAGTGGTGTTGGAAGTTAATGATACGAGTAAACTCTTTTATAATACTATGAGGGATATAGTGGAAATAATGTTAAAATATTTGATGTGCTTGTTTAACCATAGACAATATCATAATATTGTCACCCAACCATATCCACGTAGCCACCCCCAAGCACCATAACCTTTGTTAGATAGAATGATTATGGAAGCAACACTAGAACCAACAGATAACCAAGAGAGAAAATATTTTTCCAAAGATAGCGCACCGGACAAAAATTTCCAAAACCACAGAACAAAGACAACACTCAACTGCAGTAGTTGTAGTTTCACTTACCAAGAATACCACCAAGAATGTCACCAAGAATACCACCAAGAGGTACTAGAAGGTAGGGATAATATCTTAGGCTAGATAGAGAGACCAAGAATCACCCCAGAAGATCCACCTTCCATTCTTGCAGCTGCAGCTCCAAACTTGCACTATACTTGAGAGAGTGAGTGAGGTGAGTGAGTAAAAATGAGCTCGAGCGCCTCCTATTTATAGTGCTCCTTGTCACATGTCTAGGCCGACTTCTCTTTCTGGAGGGTAATACTTTAATATAATTTATTCTACTGAGTCGACTTGTCTTCTAGGGGTTTTACACATCTTTTTAGGGTTTCTCTTGATTATGGAATATTCTATTCTAACCAAAGGTTACACATGGAGGTTAATACCTCTCGCAAATACCATAATATCAACACTCCCTTCTATCTAGGGAGGTATTATTTGTAATGGTATCAAACACATCCATCCATTTCACATGGTATGGACAAGGCTCACATAGTCTTTCGGACCATTCTACAAGTAGCATCATCATAGCCACACATACTATCTCATGATCACGCAGATCAAGTTACAAGCATCATCATCGCTATCCATCTAGCTGACAATCACCTCCAACACTATTGGTTGGCACACTAGCCTAGAAAAAACTTTCAACACTACTGGTAGTCTCCATGGATATCCAGTAGTAGTACAAAATTACTACAATTCCATCGAATAGATCACAATATTTTTGATCCATAGTAGTACACAATTACTATCCAGTGGTACACAACCACTCCTAGTAGTGCACAACTACTGTCTAGTGACACACAGTTGCTACCAGTGGAACACATCCACCAAATTAATACATATCTATTGTCCAAAGACACACAATCTCCACTATAATCAACTAATATCTACACAATCTATCACCATGCAGTACAAAAATATCTTGGCATCAAATCATATCATCTTCTACATCATCTCTCGAGGCCATAATCCATCTGAGTAATCGGGATTGATGTTGAATAAGTCATGTGTTGGAGTTAACACACTCAAAAAAGTGTCTTGCATAAGTCACTCACTCAACAGAGTGATACAAGGACCATTCTTCTAATCTGGATATACGTCCTAAAAGAATGATTGTCCCAAGAGATGTTGAATGCCACGCAATGGGATACAAGGATCATTTTCTCCACTGCATCATGTCTAAGTTGTACTAGCATGATTCAAATGAGTCATATATAATTTGTATTGGAATGATGTGGAGTATCATCTAAATCATCTCTAAGTCGTTGATGCGAATGCATCATATCTAAGTTGTACTGGAATGATGTAGATCAATGTCTCTGCATCATCTCTAAGACATACTAGCATGGTGTCAATGCACCATCTTTAAGTTGTACTAGCATGATGTGAGTCATCTACATCATATCTAAGTTGTACTTGCATGATGCAAGTCATATCCATCATCTCTAAGGTGTACTAGCATGATGTTACTGCATCATATCTAATATGTACTAGCATGATGCGACTTACACATATGCATCATCTCTAAGTTGTACTAGCATGGTGATAATGCATCATATCTAAGTTGTACTAGCATGATGCTGAAGCATCATATCTAAGTTGTACTTGCATGATACATATCAACACTCTCTCTCAACCAGATGAGAAATCTCCACAAGTCCCAACTTGTCCCTCAAGTATGTACACTTTATCTTGGATATAGGCTTTTTCAAAATAACAGTTGTCTACTCATCGATGGAGATTTCCTGGAGAATCACTTCTCCCTTTTGGACTTTATCACAGATAAAATAGTACTTGATATCAATGTTCTTCGACCTGTCATGGAAGATGAGGTTCTATGCAAGATTCACACAACTCTGATTATCACAATATATCAAAGTCGAACCTAACACCTAATCAAATAGTCCAGAAACTAGCTTACATAGCCATATTGTTTCCATACAAACATCACAAGATGCAATATACTTTGCTCTTGCAGTGCTGAGTGAAACATACTTATGTTTCCTACTATCCCATGATATCATAGCAGAGCCCAAATTGAAACATATACCAGAAGTATTATTTCTATCATCTACTCTCCCTGCCCAATCTGAATCAGTAAATCCATGCAACTGTACGTCATTGTTTGAGGCATATATCAAACCATAATTTAGCGTCCCACGAAGATATCTCAAAATGTGCTTTGCAACTATCCAATGCGCATGTCTAGGTTCCATTTGGAACTGACTCAACGAGTTCACAACAAAGCAAATGTCTGGTCAGTTATTAACCAAATACATCAATGAGCCAATCAACTTCCGATACATAGACGAATCCACTGGATCAGAATCAAATTCTCTCAACTTCTTCAAATCTGTCACCATGGGAGTTGTCATGGATTTGCAATCCATCATCCCAAACTTCTAAATGATATTTACAACATACTTTACTTGCTCTAGGAATATTTCACCACGCTTCTGCCATACTTCTAGTCCCAAATAGTAATGCATGAGTCCAAGATCCTTCATATCAAATTCATAGGCTAACTCCCTCTTACACTGAATAATGAGAGGATCTGCACCTGTTAGAAACAAATCATCAAAATATAGTAGCCGGATCATAGGTACATCATTCACAACCTTGTAATAAATATATGGATCAACATAGCTCTTGGAAAGTATAAGTCTCATCAAGTAATGGTCAATTCGTGCATACCAAGCTCTTGAAGCTTGCTTGAGTCCATACAAGGCCTTCTTTAATATGCATACATGGGTTTCTCTCAAGTGTACCTCAAAACCTTGAGGTTTCTCTATGTATACTTCTTCCTCAATTACTCCATTGAGAAAAACGGTCTTTACATCCATCTTATGTAAACTCCAACCCATGTATGCTATAAGAGATATGATGGCTCTAATAGAGGTATATCTGGAAACTGGAGCAAACGTATCATCATAGTCTTCTCCCTCCTACCGGGAGAACCATCTATCCATTAATCTCGCCTTGTATTTATCATTACTCCCATCTATTGCATACTTTATCTTGTAAACCCATTTTGAAGTGACTATAGACTTTCCTTCAGGTCTAGGCACAATTTCCCATACATCATTTTTCATGATGGATTGATATTCCTCCATCATAGCTTCCTTCCATTCCTTCTTCTTGACTGCTTCTTCAAAAGTGTAAGTTTCTGCATTGAGAAGACTTGCCATTAGTGTTGCATAACTAGAGAATCTTTTGGACCTCTTGCTCTCCCTGAAAGTGCCACTAGGAGCTTTATGTATTTCTTCTTCTTTCTGGTCTCAGGTATAATAACTGGGTCTACAGGTTATTCATTGGGATGTTATGGAGAAGATGTAGTTTCTTCCTTGGGACCTTCATGTTCTTCTTCATCGTTGGAATCCATGGAATCTTCTATAGATTTCTTGAAGGAAATTTTCTCATCAAAAATCACGTCCTTGCTGATTTCAACCTTTTGTTGACCTGAGACATAGATTCTGTAAGATTTTGATGACTCACTATATCCAATGAATATTCCCTTCTTTCTTGAAGGTTCCAAATTCTTTCTTTTGTCTTTGGGAACATGAATATAGACAAGACAATCAAAGATCCTCAAGTTTTCAACACTTGGCTTCTTTTCGAAGAAAGCTTCTTCTGAAGGACTTCTATTCTGAACATATATGGTTGTCATAGCTGCTTCTCCCCATAGAAACATGAATATATTTTGGTCATTCATCATTTCCTTAATATATGCTTCAATGGATCTGTTCTTTATTTCTGCCACACCATTCTGTTGAGGATTGCATGGGACAATTAGCTCCCTCCTAATCCTGGTTGTTTTACAAAGGCAATGAGCTCCTTGGAAGTACACTTTCCTTCATTATTGAACCTAAAGATATTTATTTTATGATTAGTGAGGAGGTTGAAAATGGTCCACACACATCTAAGTGAACAATATCAAAAACTTCTTTTGCTTTACATGCTTCCTTTATAATTGTTACATGGTGAGATCACCCACCTCACCATTTGATGGAGTCATTTTATCCATGTTTGCAACTGTAACTGTAGCTCCTTCTTAGAGATATTTCTTGTGATTTGTCCAGAACAAGAACAACAAGAGAAAACGTATTTCCAATAGAATTTTCATAAGAACATATCTAAGATAGAAATGATGGTAGTCATCATAGAATTACCAACGTGACCTTCCCAGGAGAAAAACAAGAAATATCTCCTAGAGGAGATGTTAGTTCATTTTGCAAACAAGTGCAATAAATATCTAAATCAATAGTAATTACATACAACCAAGTATACCTTGCATTAAAGGAACCTTTCAAAGATTGTTGTCACAACTATAATGTTTACTTGTACTGTAGAAACTATCAAACTTGATATGTGCAAATTAAAACTTAACAATTTGATCAATCAAACCTGGATCCTCAACTACTAGGGAGGATGCACTTGTTCCTCTGAATGTACTAAATCCAAGACCACTACTTGGACAAGGTCTCTTATACATCCCTTGCAAAGACACTCATGTTTTTTTGGATGATATAACTTAGAGAGCATATACAAGTACATACCTTTGAAATTTGTAGTATCGTTCAACTTGTCTTCTAATATGAAAATAGATACCATATTAACAACAAGAGGTTAGAAACTGAATAAAAAAGGTTCAATGATTAGAACAAGCTAGAAACCCTGAAATTTTAACTTTGACCACAAAATCAATTTTGACCAAAAGTCAACCTTTGACCAAGAACTCAAACTTGATGTTTTTGTTGGATGAGGGAACCAAAGGGTGTGCTAGGCTAGGGTGCACTAGAATATCATAAAATAGGTCCAAATTTTCACTTAAGGTGCCCAAATAATTATATTAGGGCTTGTTGTAGCTGTAAAATCAGAAACCCTAGTTGCAGCTGCAACTGGTTCTACAACGAGCTTGAAAAAGAACTCTCGCTCTACCTTCCAATGGTTAGAATGTTCTAAAGGTAGTGTGGGCCCATAACCTGTTAAAATATTCAATGGGATCGTTTAACCATAGACAATATCACAATATTGTCACCCAACCACCCCCCGAGCACCATAACCTTTGCTAGATAGAATGATTCCAGAAGCAACACTAGAACCAACAGATAACCAAGAGAGTGCATCTTTCTCCAAAGATAGTGCACTAAACAGAAATCCCCAAAACCATAGAACAAGGACAATACTCAACTACAACAGTTGCAGTTGCACTTACCATGAATACTACCAAGAATACCAGAATACCACCAAGAATGTCACCAAGAATACCACCAAGAGATACTGGAAGGCGGGGCACATATCTTAGGCTAGATAGAGCTATATAGAGAGACCAAGAATCACCCCAGATGATCCAGCTTCCATTTTTGCAGCTACAACTCCAAACTTGTGCTATACTTGAGACAGTGAGTGAGGTGAGTGAGTACAAATGATCTCAAGTGCCTCCTATTTATATTGATCCTTGTCACATGTCTAGGTCGACTTCTCTTTTTGGAGGGAAATACTTTAATATAATTTATTCTACTGAGCAGACTTGTCTTCTAGGGTTTTTACTCATCTTTTTAGGGTTTTTCTTGCTCCCGAAATATTCTATTCTAGCCAAAGGTTACACATGAAGGTTAATACCTCCCGCAACTACCATAATATCAACAAAGAATATATATAATTTATTTTCACTTACAATACAAAAACCAATCCAATGAATTTAAGAATTAGGTTATGTTTAAATCACAACAAATGTTTCAAGAGAAATGAGAAATGAGTCATATGAGACTTTCAATTGTTCTAATGAATTAAATATAGGGGCTCCACCCTAAGAATATTTATGGGCTTTGAGAAGATGAAAACACACAATAACAAGAATTATCTAAAAAATATTATTGCTAAACATGTTTTTCTATAATATGTATATAGTAGTACATAAAAATACTATATTAATATTCTTGTTATATATACCTCATAAAATATTAATTTATTTGTATTGTTCTTGTTATATATACTTCATAAAATATTAATTTATTTGTATTGTTCTTTTTGTTTGCAACAAGATTAAGAAAATTAAAGATGTCGAACAAGATTATCTTTGAAACATGTATGTAATGTATAAGGAGATGATAAAAAATAACAATAATTGAATAGTGGAACACACTATCTTGAGAACAACATGCATCAAGTGTATATAATCATTGATTTTTTTTTTATCTGTGTAATCAATGAGTTTTATTGCAAGGAATACTCAGTTTCAACTGTTTTTTTGTTGCAAAAAAGAAAATAAAGAATGGAACTAATTCATCACATAGGATGGGACAACAAGGATGAAAATGGTTGATTGCAAAATTTTGTGAGTAGTACTTGTCTTTCCCTTATTTAACATTTCATATTTGTTGTGATTTTTATATTTTAATTAATTTGCAATCTGATGATTAAGATTTTTGTGGTGAGAGTTTTCTTGTGATTGTAAATAATTTCTTTTAAAACATCGATTGTTAACAAACAACACTATGTTGGGGAATATGGTGGAACATGACATGAAATAGAAAACACAGTATTGCAGATAATTGAAGAGAAACTAAAAATTTCGAAGATAAAGGGTGGTGTCTAAAGACACCATTACATCACTTGAGCAAAGTACACTATGATCAGAACATCATAGTGCATGTTCCACATCTTGATCTACATGATCTATTGCATAATCCCATGGTGATAATGAATCATGGGGTCTGCTTTTTATAGCCTCAAGATCTAACCAATTTCCATAGAATCTAGAATATCTTGTCCACATGTAATTATCGGTTGTTAGAGTTGACTCCACCCAATCTGTACTTTCGATTTTTATCACAAAAGGATGCTTGACCCGACTGCCTACACATCCAACTGGTAGTTGATTTCTAGGCTAGTTGATCCATTTCCCAACTATCTTTGACTGTTGGTTGACTGTCCGACCGACATGCACGTCGACTACTTGACCAACTAGTGTAGTGTGCTAGTCCTTTAGTCGATTAACTGTATCAAGATGTTGGTCGACCTCTTAAACGAATGAACCTAGGAGATGTGTGATGAACCATCAATGCTTGATGTTCCAACACACACCCCCCATCAACGCATGTCTCTATAAATTTAGGAGGTGAAATTATGTCAATATGAACCCCCCATAATTGAAACTTCTTGAAGCCCAAACATCATGCAGATCTTGATAAATATGGATTCAACTAAAGGTTTGGTGAATAAATCAACAACTTGATCATTTGTTTTTCAATATTCAAGAGCGACAATGTTCTCATGAACCAACTATCTCAAATAGTGAGCATGGAGCTCAACATGCTTCATCTTATTGCGGGAAACAAGATTGCCAACAACCTGTATAGCACTTTGGTTATCAAAGTAGATTGTAGTCGAGGTTTGAACATGAAGGCCAAGTTCTCCCAAAATTTGGCAAATCCAAACTCCTTCAATACCTGCTTGAATGGCACCACAATATTTTGCTTCTGTAGTCGACAAAGAGACAGACTTTTGTTTCTTGCAAGACCGCATTAAAAATCCATTTCTATAGTGAAACACATAGCCAAAAGTGGACTTCCGATCATCACTATCTCCAGCCCATTTGGAGTTGGTGAAGTCGACCAACGAATTTGAATTTCAACAATAATTGATACCAAAATGAGTGGTACCCTTGAGATAACGAAATTGATTTTTGACTGCTTTCCAGTGGATTTATTTAGGGTCCCGCATAAACCAAGAAACGACACTAACAACAAAGGAAATGTTAGGCCGACTATGAGTAAGATAAATAAGACTTCCAACCAGTTGTCGATAAAGAGTAACATCAACTCCATGTGTTTGACATGTTTTGGTAAGCTTCACTCCAGACTAAAAAGGAGTAGCACAAGGCTTGCAATCAACCATTTTAAAACATGTCAACATATCCATCACATATTTAGACTGAGAAATGAATAAGCCATTAGAAATTGGTAATACTTGAAGACCCCAAAAATAATGTAGAGTACCAAGATCTGTCAAGTTAAATTATTCAATAAGTTGTTTCTTCAATATAAGGATGAGATCATTATTATTGCCAGTAATGAGTAAGTCATTTAGATATACAAAAACAATCAAGGTGTCTCCATTGGTATGGAGGACATACATGCTATGATTAGATTCACAATGTTCGAAATCAAGTCAAAGAAATAAACTTTCGATATTAGCGTACCAAGCTCGGGGACCTTGCTTCAAACCATAAAGAGACTTTTGTAGCCGACAAACCAAATTTGAATTTTTCACAAAACCAGGTGGTTGTTCCATAAAATTTTCTTCAGATAGGTATCTATGAAGAAATGTTCTCTTCACATCCATCTAATGGATTTTCCATCCAAAACGAGTAGCAAGGGAAAAAAATCAGTCGAACAAAGTTAATATTTTCTACAAGGGAAAAGGTTTCAGTCTAGTCGAGAAATTCTTGTTGAGAAAATCCCTTCACAATGAGGCGTGATTTATGTTGCTCAACAACTTCAAAGGTAAATTTGGTTTGGTAAACCCATCGACACTTCACAAATTTCTATCCTTGTTTTCGGGGAACCAAGTCCCAAGTATGATTCTTCGAAAAAGAATCAATTTCTTTCTGCATGGCCTATTCCCATTCAGGTCATCCTTCACCATATGAGTAGATAACGAGATCAAAAGTTTCAAGTACACGAGTCATTAAGGCAATGCTTGCATGTTTCTTTTGACTTTGAGTTTGTCGTCCAGAGGAGGCATCTCCAACAACTTCAATTGTCTTGGCAGCCCATCTGGGTAGAAAAGAAACATGTGAACTACAATTCACTTCACCGGGTTGGTCAGGAGTTGTCTTCAGATGGCAGGCCAGTCAAAACAAAAGACGACGGTCTAGTCGGCTTGAAGGTGTTGAATACATTATTTTCATTGATGTCAAAGGTAAGTATTCAAATATAAATATTCAAAGGAAAAGTGAATTTAAGAAAAACAAAATGGAAGTGGATTAGAAATGAAGTTACGTGAAAGTGGATTAAACATGAAGTTATGTAAAAGTGGATTAAAAAGTAAAAGTGAATTAAAAAGTGAAACAGGAGTAAAAGTGCACATGGTATTTTCACATGGTTTTAAAACCCATGGTTGTATTTTTTTCCATGGTATGTTAAAAAGTAAATTAAAAAAAGGGAAAATAATTATTTATTTAATGAAGGTCGCGTCTTTTCAAATGTACATGATTTTTCATGTTGTTAATGGTAAAGTAAAAAAGAAGAAGAATATTGTGATAAATATGGGGCATGGGTGAAGGGCGAAAATTTAATATTTACATATGAGAATATAATATGAGAAAATATTGAATATTATTTTAAAAAAAAGAGAAGAGAGTGACAAAGTATGTGACGATTCAACTAATAGATCTTGGGAAAGCAGAAGGAGCGAGCACCAAGCAGATCTCATGAAATAAGGAGTAAGTGTTGAGTTGATTTGGCAAAAGAAGTAGTGAACACAGAGAAGATCTAGCGAAAGGAGAAGTAATGAGTGAAGAGAAAAGAAAATATGGTGAAAGCAAAAGTAACAAGCATAGGGCAGGTTTGGTGAAGACAAAAGCAAAAATAAGACCAGTGAAGGAAATGCATATGAATAACTTGTAAACTCGTAAGTAGGTTGGTTCCTCCAAAACAAATGACTGTGGGGATTGGTGTCTCAAGTAGCTCGGTGCCTACAAATAGTAGAGGGTATCAATGTCTCTAGTAGGTTAGTGCTTACAAACAATAGAGGGGATCGATGTCTCCAGTAGGTCGGTGCCTACAAACAATATAGGGGATCAAATTCTCTAGTAGGTTGGTGCCTACAAAAATTTGTAACAATAGGTTGGTGCCTACAAATTTAGAAAAATAAGTTTTTGTGGTTTTCTCCCGAAGTGGTTTCCACATAAAATATTGTGTCTTTTAGTTGTTACATTTATGTGATTGCTTCATTATGGTTTATGAATGTTAAAAAAAAAAAGGATATCCTTATACTGACTCACCCTCTCTCAGTATAAGTGTGTGCTCAACAGAAGGTCGACGATCCAATCAAAACATGACGAATGTTTGACTGTCCGGTCGAAGGACTAAAGTATGGAATATGAGAGCTAATGTCGAAGACAACATCAAAGGGACCATCCTACAACGATCTAGAGGAGGCATTCGACAACTTACTGCCAAAAGACTTCTCATCAAATTGTACATTTCATATGATAATGATTTTTCATTTGACAAGATCAAACTCTTGATAGACTTTCAACTTTTTAGAGTAGCCCATCATGCTCCAAGCATGAATTTTTGCATCCAACTTATTTCTGCAATCATAAGGAATGTGATCCCAAGAAACATATTCCAAACACACAAAGGTGGCCGACTGAAGGCTTCTTCCCATACCATCATTCGACTAGAGTCATGGAAGGAAAAACTCGAGTCAAGATGAGATTGAGAAGATAATTTGCACAATATACCACTTCAACCCAGAAACGGGGAGAAAGATATTTATCCCACAAAATACATCTATCCATTTTGAATAACGTCTGATTCTTGCATTATGCGATGCCATTCTGCTGAGGTGTGTGAGGAACCGACCACTACCAGTCAATACTAGATCGAGCCAGGTATTTTTCAAAAGGTCGATTGATAGACTCACCACCATTTTCTGATCTCAAGCATTTGATGGGTTTAACACATTGGTTTTCAGCAAAGGACCAAGACTCCTTGAAATTTTCAAAGACAAGGTTCTTATTATTTAAAAAGTAAACCCATGTAAAGTGAGATAAATCATCAATGAAAGTCAAAATGTACCTTTCACTTACCAGTGAAGGTAGATTGATGTAGCAGACATCACTGTGAACCAATTCCAATAGGTTTTATGCTTGCTAGGATTTTCCAGAGTCGAATGGTTCCTGATGATGATTCCCAAACACACAACCCTTATAGACTCCTTCAAGGGGAAACACCTTCGGTAATCCAACAACCATGTTCTGATTTTCCAGTGCTTGTAGAATTCATAAATTCAGACATTCAAGTCGCTCGTGCCAGATTCAACTTTGCTCGTCGGTGTGAGAAACAAGTGCAGTTCGTTAAGTGTCAAGTTGAGTGGTGTCACAAAATTTGTACAAACTTTCCATCAAGTCAAGAAGGCCACCAACAACAATCAAATTTCCTTTATTCAAATCACGAACATAGAAATGATCCGGACAAAATTCCACAATCTTTCATGTATGTTTCAACTAAGAAATAAACAATAGATTGGAAGTGATGTTTGCAATATGATAGACACGAACAATATCCTCATGTCAACACGCAACATTCATCCTGACCAACAATATCTAAAGAAAAATCACCAACAACATGTATTTTCCTCTCCTTAGATTCATCCAACCACATGAAAAAGGATGCCTCCTTAGCCATGTGATGAGTGCACCTAGATTCAACTACCCATTCGTTCTGCATAGAATGAGACAACAAGGCCTGAGAAGTCCTAACTTGGAAGGTTAATTATTAGTGGGTCAGTGTATAATGGACATGTCTCCTTCAAGGCGTTTAACCTTCTTCTCTAAATCATCTTGCTTATTATAACAAACTTTCTCAACATATCTAGTCTTTCCAGAGTACTAACATGTCTTCTTCTTTCGACTTTGTTTGGGTGCATCTGTCCATCTCTACAGTTTCTGGTCATGGTATGCATGTTTTTGTGTAGAGGCATCAAACCGTACTCTATCCTTGGGATCCATATTTCCTTTTCCCTTGAGTAAGTTGGCCTGGTGTTTACCACCAAGCTTTCCTTCTTCAAGTAGTATGTGTTGATCAATAATCAAAAGACCATAGAAATATTCAAAGGTGTAATCCTTACCATCTTCCTTGTGTGCTTTCCAGTTGGTGTGGAAAGTCGACATGAACACGTCGAATGGTGTTTTCAATTTCATCAGGACCAACTCGATGAGTTTTCCATCCTTCTTCTAATTTCTTTCCACATTCACCCAATTTAAACTTGAGTTCGTTGACACATGCCAAATAGTAATCCATTATGTCAAAAGAATGAGTATCGAGAGAGATCAACTCTTTCTCTAGCTGCATGATGTGGCTTTCGTCGAATTGGTCTAACAACGAATTCAGTTTCTTCTAGACTTTATGAGGGTAGTTGATTCCATTGAGGTGAAATCTAATCTCCCATTAGATGTATGTCATGATTACCCCTACAACCTCATCCTTCTTGTCATCAACAACAAACTTTTCATGATCGTATGTTGGATCTAGAAACACAACTTTCATATACTACCAAATTCCTTTTCTCTTTAGTAGGGTTTCCATATCTGGTGCCCATACTACATAATTTGATCAATTCATAACAACAAGATCAATCTTAGAAGCCATATTTGATATCTAGAAAAAAACTGGTTTGTTTCAATAAGTTCCAATCAACAAACCACCATCCTAGATTCAATCACAAAATAGATCCGACTCAACAATGTTTGTAGATAACAGGTCGAGGTTTTAAACTATAGGCTCTGATACCATGTTGGGGAATATGGTGGAACACGACATGAAATAGAAAACACAGTAATGCAGATAATCAAAGAGGAAAAAAAAAATTCAAAGATAAAGGGTGGTGTATAAAGACACCGTTAGATCACTTAAGCATAGCGCACTATGATCAGAACATCACAGTGCATGTTGCACATATTGATCCACATGATCTATTGCACAATCTCCATGGTGATAATGACCCAATGGGTTTGCTTTTTATAGCCTCAATACCTAACCAATTTCCATAGAATCCAGAAGATCTTATCCACATTTAACCGTCGGTTGTTAGAGTTGACTCCACCAAATATACATTGTCAAGTCGGATTGACAAGGATGATCAACCCGATCGCCTATGTGTCCATCTCATAATTGATTGTTGGGTTGGTCGATCCACCGCTCTTCGAGTGTTGGTTGACTATTCGACCGAAAGGTACGTCGACTATTTGACCAACTAGTGTAGTGTGTTGGTCGATCGTCTGACCAACTGTATCTAAATGTAGGTCGGCCTCTCGACCGACTGAACCTAGGAGATGTGTGATGAACCATCAATGCTTGGTGTTCCAACACAATATGGATATTTCGAATAAATCTGAAGAAAAAATTCACAATTGTTCATGAATGTTTTCTACAAGGTGTCATGTACAAAGAAGGTCAATTTGAATATTTGATTGGCATTGTAAATAAGTATAGGTTGTGATATATGTTGGATTATCAATGATTAATTGAATAGTTTTTGAGCAATTATGTTGTTTTACATCCCCTATTTTATAAATATTGAAACAACAATGAACTTTTCATTATATCTAAACTTTGTCGTGGCATTTAAAACTTGTAAAAAATAAAGTATGGAGTGGAGCCAATAGAATATATATTGTGAGACGATATGATGCATGACTTCAAAGAATGGATATCATTCATGAAGCACTTAGTTCTATTGTAAGTTTATTGATTTTTCACAATCACATACATTATATTGTAAATGTAGATTACATTTTATTTCTATCTTTGTAGATGAAAGATATAGAGGATGAACAAAATCAGGCTAATCAACAAAATAGTGCAAAGCACCCAAGTAAAAATTCCCCTATAAGGGATGAAGAAATGAGGAATGTAAGTAGCTTGAGCATTGAAAACAACTCGACTAATGAAGAACAATCAATATAATTGAATGTTACAAGTTTTATATGTTGGAGTGTTTGTTTGTAAAAGTCAAGCATTTTACTTATCATGTACCCGTGTATTGTCTCATTTGGTATAACGATGGGTTATCAATATCTGTAACATACTTTGTGACATTTTGTCCCATTTTGTATTATGAGGGTTTCTTATTTTCATATGATACTATGGGTTTCTTACTCTATTGCAATGTATATTGTTGTAAAATGTTGTTTTATCAATTAAATATATGCATATTTTACATTATTACAATGAACATATGTGTAATCAATTAATATATTTGGTTAAATTATACAATACATTAATGCAATAATTATTTCCAAACTTATTAATTAAATCAAATTTTATTTAAAATAACAAGAAACAAGATGTTGCATTTGCATACTGACAAAAACATTAAATAATTTGTAGGGAAATTTGGCATTGAAACATATCAATGCATTTTATTCATTTGTATGCATTGGAGCACTTAAATCATCTATACACACATGTGCATTTCAATAATTTATATGCACAAATGCATGTTCAATATATAAACACCAATATGCATGAGATTATAACTTAGAACATTGTTCCTTAAATGTTAGTATGCATTGGTTCTCTTTATATGTATAAGAGCATTGATGATATTTATTAAAGATAAACATCAATGTGGTTAATATGTATTACTATGTTTTAATTGGTGAAACAACAATGCTCATAACTATAATAAGTGTTCCATTTCTCCATATTAAAACACCAACACCGTTATCTCTAATGATACCATTATCATTGTCGTTATTATTACCATCACTATGATTTCACAATGTGCAAGGATATATATTAGTCTGGTGCTTAACAATATATAGCACATTGGTGCTTTATATTATACAATATGCATTGATACATCATAAATAGTGGTGCACTAGTGCACCATTCTATATGATAAGCATTGATGAAAACACCTTCACTAAAACCTCCAACCACCTGGTTTTTGGTTACAATAAACCTATGCAAAAACCTCCACTTTCATTAGTGGAAATTTTTATGGAGGTTTTTTTTTTTACAATTTTACCTAATCTTGTAACTCTAAAGCCTCTATTAAAACCTTTGCAAAGGCCTATTTCCTTGTAGTGCTTGTTGCATTTGTCTTTGCAATTATTTCATTTGGATATTACATTTTTGCATTTATCTTTTTGGTTAACTGTCTATGTCTACTTATTTTTCTTGTGGTTTGTCTTTTTCCTTGTATAACTACATTATGTATGGAACTTTGTAGTTTACCTTATGGACATAGTTTTTGTGTATGTGCTACATACCAAAGTTGGAGATAAAAAATATTCAATTTTGATATTGTTACAATGTATTAAAAATAAAAGGGGAAAAGGACAAATAATTTAGTGAAGATAATTAACATTCTTGCTTTTTAAATTCTCTATTTGATTTATTTGTTGCTAACACTATTTCATTTTCAACAACTTGGCACCTTTTCAATGGTTTCTGACATGTTGTCTTGAGAATCCATATAACATCATTAACACATAGGTAACTGAAGGTATGATTTCTCTTCTTTAACTCTTTACTTTTGCATTTCACTTGCATA
>ML783886.1:568880-579244 GCA_009831015.1 Picea engelmannii | reverse complement strand
TGATTTTTCCTCTAGTGACCATTTTATCACAACATCTTTCTTCAACATGTTAGTAGTATGCTTCATAATTTTAGCAAAATTTGGCACAAAACGTCCGAGGAAGTTTATCTTACCAATAAAAGACTAGACAACCTTTTTATTTCTGGGGATCTCAATCTCTTGAATGGCACAAACCCTTTTTGGATCAATTTTTATACCTCGTGTTGATGTGATGTGTCCCATGACCTTTCCTTCTGTCATGGCAAAGTGAGACTTTCTAGGATTCAGGGATATTCCATACCTCCTGCATTTCTTGAAAACCTGTTCCAAGTGATGCAAATATCCCTCATCAGACTTGGAAAAAATGCTTACGTCATCCAAGTATATAACCATAAATTTGTCTTCCCCCCCACAAAAGCTATGTCCATGGCCCTTTGAAAAGTGGCCCCTGCGTTCATCAACCCAAAGGGCATCTTGTCATACATGAATGTTCCCCATGGGGTGGTGAATGTTATTTTTTCTTTAACCTCTTCACAAACTGCTATCTGGTTATAACCAGAGTATCCATCTAACAAGGAAATTTTGTGTGCACCTACCACCCTCTGTAAAATATGATCCATCTTGGGGAGGGGGTAATTTTCCTTCAGAGAACACTTGTTGAGATTTCTGAAATCAACACACAAGCGTATCTTCCCATTTTTCTTCCTTACAGGTACTGAGTTGGTCACCCAGTTTGAGTAACTCAATGGTACAATAATCTTGGCATCCAACATTCTGTTCAGATATTTCTCAATTATGGACTTTAACATGGGATTAAATGGATGATTCTTCTATCTGAATGGATTGGAGCCAACTTTAGATGGATTTTGTGCTGGATGATGTTGGTGTCAAACGTCTTAAAATATTCATAGGACCATGCAAAAATATCAACAATTTTTTTATGAGATTGACATACCCGCCCTTTTGTTCAACAACTATTTTTTTGGATAGCTTGATGATCTTGGGATTCTCATTGTTCCCAATATTGCAATTTGTTATCTCTTCTTCTTGATTATTCATGGAAGCTCCTTTGTAAACATCACTATTGTCAAAAAACCATTCCAATGGCACTAGTCCTCTTGGAATCTTGGAATGTGATTGGTTTTCAGCTCCACAATATCATGACCAACTACTGTCTTCAACAAATGAGATGTTTGTTGATCTTCTAATTCCTCATTTTCACCTTCTTGACTTTCTCTATAAATTGAGATATTGGAGAATTCATCAATGGTGTGTAGAAATATCTGCAGCTCTAATTCATCACTAAAGACTTTCCAGTGCTTTATGTTGTCTGATATGGCGGTTCTATGTTTGATTTCCACCTGATATTTAATATTTGGGCCAATGGGAGGCCTGAAAGTGCTGGCAGCTAAGGCCAGAGAATCTGCCTTCTGGTTTTGTTCTATGGGAATGAAGGAAATGTTTAATGCTAGAAATAAAGGCTCTTTGTGCACAACTTTACCCTTGAGGAGGGAGGTATATCTCCGAGCTAGGGTGGATTTCATTATTCGCCTTTCTGGCTCAGAGGCTACTGTGTTATTCGCAGCGTCAGGATGAGCCTTCTTGGATTTTCTATTTTCAGATTTGGATTTGTTGAATCCTTTTCTGGGTGCCATTATTTCTTTCTTAAATTTAACTCAGTGGATTCGCCAAGTGAAAGATGTCAGTCTGTCTGTGTCTGATATTTGTTCACCATCAAAAGTCAGAGCTAATAAATGTCATTCTCCCAGGGAAATATATTTCGTTACTCCGTTCCCCGACAACGACGCCAAAATATGTTGGTCCTAAGGTCTGCGCCTGACTGCTAAAGGGAAAAGCTAGGTCACCTATCAATTTATAATGGTTGTTTCTTTTAAATTTTTTGTTAGTTGGTTAGAGGGTTGTTCTACCAAGACAAAAGCATGGTTGGATTGGAAAAATGATATGGATGAGGGTCCTCCTTGTTTGGTAGCACAATAATGACAAACATATGAAATAATAGAAAACAAAGGGAAGCAACAAATTACTGAATGAATAGTTTGTTGCAAGAAGTTCTACTTAAAATATCATTTCAAGGCATTAAACATGTATCACAAACACAATTATTCCCACAAGTTGCAATAAGATCAAATATTCACCAAGCATTAGTTGTTTTCACATGTTTCATATCCTTAAAGACAAGTTATACAATAACCAAAGGAAATGAAATGTACTTTGCACAAATCAAAAACTACATTCAAGATAAGATAAAAAAAACACATGAAGATTTGAACGAAACACTGTCATCAAGAGTATATTCACTAGGTAGAGAGATTTAATCCATGCATATAATAGGTCCAACCAATGTGATGTATTGCTATCTTTCTTTCCAAAAACTCCCAACCCTTAAAACATATAAACACTGCATATTTAACAGAGTTGCAAAGGTTCTCGCCCATATGGGACTGAGACCTAACTCTGGATAACTAATTGTAGAACAAATCATTAAATTAACTAAAACATTGCATGGAGTACAACAATGTGCGCTTCACACTGGACTTAATAAAAAATAGTGGTTCTTTTCACACACATAATACCACTTATTAATTCAACCTAAAGAATTTTAGAACTGAATAACTGAAACTGCTAGTGTCTCTGAGACTGAGCTGATGCATGCGTTGGATGAACTGTAATTGGCATAAAAAATAGGAGAGACAAAACATGGTTTTGTGTTGAGTAATGGCATGCCTGCGAGCTATTTGAGGCCTCTGGAGGATAACTGGTTATCTGTGTAGATATGTTCATTATATTCTCAAGGAAGAGGTAGTCTTCTGAAGTGTTCAAGAACCAATGATCCTCGACCTAGGACGATCTCCATGCTCTTTGTCTGTAACAAAGATTTTAGTGGCTAAGTGCATTCCATTTTGACCCATCAGCTTCCATATGTGTCTCGAAAACTTCACTATTGTCTGCCAATCAGTGATTTGGGCAGATGGGACTGGTTGCGAGCAAGAGTATGTGGAGGCAATTGACCAATAGGGGATGGCATGAGCGGATTTGTATTATGTGGAGGTGAGTAGAGGTGTCGTGGTGACCTGACGTCATATAAGCACTTGATTTCCAGAGTTGCCGAGGGTGGTTTGTGTCCATGCCGCTTTTGGGCCAGAAATCCCCTCTAAGCTGCCACACAGCTCCTCCGCGATACCATGGTTTAGATTTCAGCCCGCTCAAGGATTTTAATGCACGAGCATGTTGCGGCGTCGAAATGAACTGTGGCCGTTGATATGGAGGATGGGGGTGCCGCCGATAAGGATTAGCGTTGGAGTTAGGCACTCCACGACAAAAAGTCTTTTCTCCGCATTATGGAACCCCAAATGCCATGGGAACCGTTGATCTCACATTAACGTCGGATCTTCACCGCCAATCATGTCAACTTGTTGTTTGCGTGTATTTCGAGTTTGACATGGTGTTCTCTGATTAGCTGCTAGCTTATGCGGAAGATTACTGAGCTTTCAATGGTTTTGTCGAACATGGATATCTTTTGCGCACACACAAAAGACTCAATGGACCACACATAAGAAATGGAACTAGATCAAAATAATTTGGGTCCCAAAAAACCAATAAACCGCCAAAATTACCAACAAAATTCACCGCACTACAATACTTCTTTAGTTTAAGGGTGTAAAAGAATGAACAAGCTTTTGCAAAGTAAACCAAGGTCTCATGTAAGAATACAAAATTTATATTTTTACATAATAACTTTTTGATGTGTTTTATTCCCTCTCAATTTTTTTGTTCTTATTTTTACTTTTAGGATTAACTTTTTGATGTGTTTTATTTCATATAAATTTTTTTGTGTGTTTTTTATTTTTACTTTTAGGAATAACTTTTTGATATGTTTTATTCCCTTTCCATATGATTTTTTTTGTGTGTTTTTTATTTTTACTTTTAGGAATAACTTTTTGATATGTTTTATTCCCTTTCCATTTTGTTTGTTCTTTATTTTTATGAGTAACTTTTTGATGTGTTTTAATCTATATAAACTTTTACTTATATGTGTTCACTTTTTTATGTGTTTTATTTCATATAAATTTTTGTAGTTTTTTTTAATTAGCAATAATTTTTTTTTATGTTTTATTTCATTTAAATTTTAATTATATGTATTAAATAAAATTATATTTATTTACATGTTTTTTTTAAGTTGGGAAAATATATTATAATTTAGTTATTAACTGGTAGTGAATAATGAGCACTCACTATGGAGTTCCCTTTTGATATTCTGGCTTGAATTGATGTTGTAAAATTTTCTACCTTCTTTGTTATGCTCTCAAATCCTACTCTTAGATGTTCTATTCAAAGAATGGAGCAAGTACAATACCCAAAGAATGGAACCCTTTCTCTTCCTAGCATATTGTTATTTAACATAGTATGATGATCGTATAGGGTTATGGTTTTTGTATGCTTCAACTCTCAATTAATGTTAGGGTTTTGGACCCTCTAGAATCTTCTTGAAAGTCCACACATGATTAGACCTACATGTGTGAGTAATGGGGGTTGACGTGGCATCCACTCTGTAACATGGTGGTCAATAGGGTAGGTTAACTTGCAGGACACATAACTTCTGCATCTGAGCTCTAATTGAGATGATTTTCAAATTGTTGGAAAGCTCTTGGTGTGTAGAAGTTGAGAGCCGTGCTTGCAAATTTTTGACCCCCAAAAATGTCGTTTTATGCCTCAAAGTAACTTTGGAAGGTTCTGGACCCCAAATCTCCAAACTGAGACCTACCACTAAAATGGGCCCTCCAAGCTAATTCTTCCACCCAAAAAACATCGAGATAGATGACAAATTATATAATGATTCATTTTAGATCATAAACTCTTAACCAATTAAAAATAGTTTTAGATCATACTCCAAAAACAATTCATTTATATATTATAATTGCACCATAATTTTTTTTTATAAACAATCACTTATTTTTATTAATATAAATAAAAAAGAAGAATCATATAACCTTAAAAATTAATAATTATACAAAGTATACAACAACCTCCACTAACGATGTTTCAGCATTGTTTCGATCTTTAGTATAATCATGAAGCATATTATGGGTTCTCAATTATAGGAGGGAAGTTATCTAATGAATGTCCATGTATTTAAAAATGAAGTGTGGAGGACCAAGGTCAAGTCAATGAAATAGACATGACAAATTAATCGATTCGTACTATAATCATGAAATCGATTTGTTTAAATTATGTATTGTGGATATTACGAAGGTTTTTAATGTTTTTGAATGACGTCGATTTCGATGGATTTTTATATACATAATTTAAATAGTATTTGATTTTTCAAATTCTAATTATACTTTGAATAATGATTGAAATTATTTAGTAGTTATTTCACATCTCAACAAAGTTGGAATGACTTATATTAAAAGAAACAATATGTCACAATCAAATTGTGTTAAACTATGATTCAGTGGTTGAAAGAGGACCTTGAAAGAGGACCTAATATCTTATAGGATATTATGATAATGATTTCGGTTCAATTTTTGTTTATATAAAACCCTCATCATTTATGAATTTATCAACTTTAATGTAATAATACATAGCACTAATGATTATAGTACGAGCGCGTTCTCGGTGTTCCACTTAGTGTTGAAATAAAGCCATGGTTAAGACAAAATTAGTATATTGATAGATGGGGTGGTTGGTCATTATTGGGGTATGGAATTGTTTTTTAGTTTTTAATGAATCATGTATAACGAAATTTGTTGCATGACACACTATATATAAGTTTTGGATTATTTGCTATAAAATGTAATATATAATTGAAAATGTTATATATATATATATATATATATATATATATATATATATATATAAGTCAGAAATTAGGTTACTTTAATCGACATCTGATATTGATAGATGAGGTGGTTGGTCATTATTGGGGTATGGTCCCATTGATGTTAGACTCAAGAACAACAAATGAAATCCCTAAGAGTAAGAGTAAGAGTAAGACTATGGAAATTAAGACAAGACACTTTGATTAGATTTTAAATTTGGAAGCATATTTTTAAAGGAGAGCAAAATTCAAAGATGCCAAATAGAGGGTATCATTGTATTTTTCATTTTTATGAATAATGTAAAACCTTGAATTGTTTTTTAGTTTTTAATGAATCATGTATAAAAAAATTTGTTGCATGAGGCATTATATATATAAGTTTTGGATTATTTGCTATAAAATTTCATATATATATATATATTGGATTATTTGCTATAAAATGTTACGAGACATTGGTTGTGAGATACTATTTTGGATGTTATTGAAAATTTAGAATTGTTTGATTCTAAAAATATAGAGGACACTTAAGTGGTTGGTGAAGACACTTGAAGGGTTTGGAATAGAAGTGGAAATTTTCAAAGGAGAAAACACTAGAAGATAGAAACAATTAAAGAGTGAGTGGAACATTAAATTGGAGCTTAGTAGAACCAAGCATTTGAAGTCACCTTTGGTCAATTATGCACTAATGACTAAAATTATTATCAATATGAACCACAAGAGATAACAAGGAACACCGGTGGAAAGGTGTTGTGCATTTCAAGATTGATTCTTTTAGGAGGAATATAACTTGGAGACTAGTTGAGTTATTAGTAGAAAAGAGAGCAATTGCCTTTATATGGACTTTTAAGACAATACATATCTAATGGTACCATATACAAGTATAAGGCAATTTGAAAATTTAGAATTGCATGAGACACTATTTTGGATGTTACTAAAAGTATAGAATTGTCTAGTTCTAAATTAGACAATGAAGAGACTACAAAAATGTCGAGGACACTCAAGTGGTTGGTGAAGACACTTGAAGAGTGTAACATCCCCAGTTTCATTTATGCTTAATCTAGATATAATGTGTGGTTGCGACCAAAGCGAGGTAATATGCAAATTGTATTTTGATGTTTAATAATAAAATGTGATGCCAACTACTAAGGGGGACATGGACAAGAGGGGTTCAAGGGGGAATTACCCATGTATATTAATTCCACCTATATTTCCTAAATTTTGCTATTGGTGTATGAATCTCCTAAATTCTGATTGAGTGTTCCCAAAGCCAATCATTGAATACATGTAAGAGGGTGGGTGTGAGTAGTCACATCCAAAATTTATTGGGCACATGGGGGTTGATAGAGCAATTTTACACATTGAGTTTTTGCATGAGGAACAAGTAGAGAGAAAGGGAGAGAGCTTGGAGTTGGTGCAACCAGGTAGGGAGAATTTTAGAGCATGATGGAGCGTATTTGGAGCTAGAAACTAAAGAATTAGGTTGTCAGGCCTGAAGAGTGAACTCCTGGGAGAGTTGCACTGTAACAACAAGTGTTTGCTATTGGTTTGTTGATAGTTTTCCTTGTTGGTTTGCTGGTAATTTTCCTAGCAACAAGTTCCCTGAGTTCCCAGCTGAGAGATTCCTAGCTACCTGTGCCAGAGAGAACTTGGAAAATGAATGGGACACCCAAGGGACTGAGATCGGTAAAGGGTTACATTCCTTGGGTAGGGAAGGTCAAGAGGAAGAGAGTTGGTGGAAAATCAAGATAGTTGTAGGAAGATATCAGTGGGTTGCGAGTTTTCTAAGTTATGAGTGGACAATGAGAGACCACCCTCTTTTGTGGATTACTAGCCTCAGCTTGGGGGTTACTGGTTGTTGAGATTTGGAACAATCAACCTACAATTAGGTGGAACGTCTGTCCCACACAACTGGTTGCACAACCATCGTTAAAAGATAAGTGTTTTATCTTGTTGTTGAGTTATTTCATGAGTTTATTTGTTGTGCATGAACTCTATGCATTTGAGAATGATTTATATGTTGTTGTGTAAATTATTAAGTTGCATTCATGTTATTTTGATACGCTGTAGACACATCTAATTTATGGTTATAGACAATAACTAAATTTGTTTTAATTTGTAGTTGTAAGCTACAGGAAATCGACTAACAGTAAAAGAATTAAATTAGTTAGCTGCAAATTTCGTTTTTATGTGTATTCTGCACTATAATGTCTCTCGGTTAGGTTGGGGGACATTACATTATGGTATCGGATCATCTAGTTCAAACACCGGGCTTGGATGGGCTCGAACGAGAGAAAATTGGTGAAATTTGTTGTTGCAGATTTTTTCTTGTGACAGATTTGGGGAAAAAAAGAGAATTCATAGAGAAATCCCCAAATCCGTGGGTAAAATTCAAGTTTGAATGACTTTGGATGGTTTAAGAAGATTAATGGAGTAGAGCGGTAAAATTTGACCTAGAATGGTCGAAATTCGAGTTTTAATGGCCACCTGTAGAGTTGCAGGCAATTTGGTAACTCGACGGTTGAGATCTCTTTTGATCTCGAGATCAATGATCGAGATTTGCCTTGATAAATTTAAAAATTCATAAGGTTTCTGTCATTTGAAAGGTGGGTAAACAAATGGCCAGGATTCATTTCAGGGATTGTAAAATGGATGAGATCGACGACCCAGATTCACAATAGAATCTCGACGATCAATGGTTAGATCAATGAGTTTGGCGAAGTGTTCTAATTTCACTAAGAGAAAATGTCGATGGAAGACGACCGATGAATGAGGGTGAGTAGAGTTAGGCGAAGTTGATACAATCAATGACCGAGATCATCCTTGATGATAGATCGACATACTAGATCAATCAGAGAAAAGTCAAAAAATTACTAAGTGTTAAAGTTCACCAAGAGAAATCACCGACGGTCGATGGTCGGGTCGGCCGAAATGGTGAAAAATTTGGTTCGACCATAAGACATCTCTGACCACTGATGGCCAACAGTCGGGGGTTGGCTGAATCCACCGAAATTTTTTCAATCACTGATGGTCGATGGTTGGGTATTGATCGATTCAACGAAGTGTCTCAAATGAGAAACAAAAGTCCCCAATGGTTGATGGGCTGGTGATCAAAGGTCAATCAATTTCGGCGAAGTATTTTGAATCAAACAAGAGAAGTCATCGATGATCGATGCACCAATGGTCGAGCATCGACCAATCCAACAAAGTGTTTGGGCTTCCAAGAGAAGCGATTGATCACCGATGAAGGAAAAATGGACAATGACATCATCATCCACGTGGCATACCACATTAGTATCCCATGTCATGCCATGTCAACAGTTGCCATGCCAGTAAAGAATCGATCGATGGTCGATGGTCAGGCGTCTACAAAATTGAGAGGTATTCTTCAATCGGGATCTCTGACGACAAATGGTTGAGTTGGTCGGTTTGGCATTTTTATTTCAAATCAATTGTCGGGGAAGAGGGTTGATGGCCAACGTTCGCATCGACAGATCGAGAAAAGTGTTGCGCACATCTAAAGGAAAGTGCAATCGTTGATTTTCGATAGAGTCGGATCAAAGGTTGTTGTTTCTCTTGATTTGAGATCAATGGGTAAGATTTAAAGGGATGTTAACACAGTAAAACAATTAATTTTATGTGATTTTTTGTGGTTTTTGAAGGTCATTAACTTGCGGGGCATTTTTGAGGGCCTAAACGACATTTTTATCCAATCAAAACCCATAGAATAATAGTATACCAAGGTGCACTTGGCCTTTGCATCTCGAATAAGAGAAATCAGAGAGAGCTAAATAATAGCTAAAGAGTTTACAAAACAGAGCTCGTATGAAAAAGTTACAACCAAAACAATAAGGGTAAAATTTTGGCACCAATTTTACTTCTAAAGGGAATAAATCCATGCTCAGAAGCCCATTTGGGGCACACGAGTACTCAATGGAAGGATTATGACCCATAGAAACCAGTGTTGAAGTCAAATTTTGGTTATGGGTACCTGAAAATGTGTAGGAAGAGAAATAAGGCACCTGTAGCATGTAGGGATAAATTGGGTAAAACAACCTAAATTTCTTCGGACCATAAATTTAAGCTCAGAGCTCAGATTTGAGAAAATGAATAGTCATTGGAAAGATATTGAGGAGTAGAATATATATGTCAACTCAAATTTTTGATTTGGTCAACGAAAATTCTCATAAATTAATAAATATATTTTTGTTGTAGTAAAAGGGTGGAAATTGCAACATGTAATTGTTGTAACTTTTTTCTCATAATTCAATGTGAGGCATGGTTACAACCGTTGGAAAGATGTTTGAGAGAGGAATGCATAAAGGGAATCAAAATTTGAATTGGTGAAGCGTGTCCTTCTTAAATTGATTAATAAATAACATGTATTATGATGGAAGGAATGTTTTATGCTATGCATGTTTCCAACAATGATTATTGCGTGCACATTTCTTGCAGAATTAGAGGTACAAAAAGTGACTTTAGTTATTATATGAGGAATTGATTGATGGAATATGCTTAGGGATATTGCATCGATGAGGAAGATGTTGAA
>ML783886.1:541973-559238 GCA_009831015.1 Picea engelmannii | reverse complement strand
ATAATGAGTCTGTTTCACTAACAGAAATCATACTCAGTCGTTAACTGTGAGAGAGAACAGTGACCCTCCGATCAGTATTTGATCCAACGGTTCAGATCCAATCGGGATTCCACCATCGCGATTTCGACAATTGCGATGTCAAGATTCACTTATAAAGCCTGATACACAAAATTCCATATACTGGTCGAATCAACGATCCAGATGTAATTTCGGTTCAACGGCTACGATTATGTCGTGATATCACATATCGTTATTTTGCAACTCATGTTGCAATCCTTACCATCTCCTGATTCGCGAAACTCCGACGAGAGTTTGATCAACGGTCCTCATCTCTTGCTTTCTTTAACGGCTGAGATCAAATCGCGAAATTGCATATCGCGATTTCAGGTTTCTCGTTGTCAAGAGATTTTGACATTGCAAAGTGCCGATTCCCGATTCCCGATTCTTCATGCATAAATTCAATGGTTCAGATCACTTCTAGCTCAATGGCTCAGATTAGATCGGGATTTTGCACATCGCGATTACTCCCACTTATCCTTGTTCTTTAAAAGGCATGCAGATTATCTCTGATCCAACGATGATCGGGTCTCGCGCTTGAATCCAACGGTTACTGAGTCATCTCCACAACCATACCAATACTCACACTCCACGTAGAGATTCAACGGTCCAGATCATTCTTTCTTTAATGGCTACGATCAAATTGTGAAATCGCATATCGCAATTTCGGTGTTTTCGTTGTGAATGAACACGGGACTCATGAAACTTCGATTCCCGATACGTCGATGAGCATAACTCCAACAACACCCGATCCTTTGCCACCTGTATTTGCAGATGGGCGATCCCTATTCCTCCGGGATTTCACCTCTGCACAGTAGAGCTTAACCCCTGCGCTTAACCTCTGCGCAGCTTCTGAAGATCTGACGGTTATCGGCCTTTCAGGAATTTTGAATGGGATCCAACGATCACCATCTTCCTTCTCCTCTGCAGACTCCTGTATCTCGAGATTTTCTACGCGCATATTCTTCCATGCTATTCCTCCCGAGCTTTTACATTTGAATCTCTTATTCTGCCATCTTCACTGTTGCCATTAATGACAACAACCATCAACACGCATTCGTTGCTTGTTCAATATTTTCCAACAGAAGATGTCTGAGGTCTGCATGTCAGCATGGGGAATGTTGAGACATAGTCAAAGGAAGAAGAGATAGGCATAAGCCTGTCACTATGAGAAGTATGCATAGAGAATTTCATACCTACATAGATGATAATGAAAGGATTATGAATGATCAAGAAGAGATACTTCAAAGTTTGAATATGATGCACAACAAATTCAACAAATACTCTGGAGCCAAGCAAGCATCTAGTGCTAGACAAGTGTCAACATCAAGATCCCATTGCAAAAGGGATGATCATAGAAATGATAGGCAGTCAAGAAGCATGAGTAGGCACCATCATTCTACAAAGAAGTCCACTAGAAGGACTCATGCAAGTTCAGGACCAAGGAGAAACCCAAGTATGCCACCCATTCAAAGGAAAAGGAGAAGGCCCAAGGAAAACATCTTGCAGGGTGAGATCAGGAAGATCAAACCACCAACTTTCAATGGTGAGAATAGGAAAGGAGAAGAGGCTGAGACTTGACTATTGGAAATAAAGAAATATTTCTAGTTGCATGATTACCCCTCCCAGGTAGAAGCTATAATTTCCACCTACCATTTGCAAGGAAATACAACCATGTGGTGGGATCAAATTGAGCAAGCCAAGAACCTTGATGAGAAGAGGATCTCATGGAGGCAGTTCAAACAATATTTCCAAGAGAAATATTTTTCAGAGAATTACTATGAAAGAAAGATGAAAGAGTTCTTTGAACTCAAGTTGGGAACCATGACAATGGAGGAATATGAGAAGCAATTCTTTGAATTGTTGAATTATGTTGACTTCATAAAATACAAGAAGGTTAAAATCCAAAGGTTTCTAAGTGGGTTTCCATCCTTCTATAGTGACAAGATTCAATATGATAACCCTAAAAATTTGGAGGAATCCATAAGGAGAGCGAGACATATTTATGAGCAAAAGAAAGGAAGAACAATTTTCCAAAAGGCTTGGAATGACAAGATGGAGGTTAAGAAGGATCATAGACATAAAGGTTTTAAGCCACCCTTTTTCAAGAACAACTACCAAGCAAATCAACAAGTTCAGTTAGCCCAAAATGAACACAAGACTGTGGAAACATTTGGGAAAATGCCAAGGCAACAACCTGTACAATGTTGGGGATGTGAGGGAAATCACTTATATAGGGACTACCCTCACAAAGGAGAAAGAATGAGGACTGTCCACAACATTCAAGAGGTTGAAACAGTGGATGACATGGGAGGAAACATGCCAAGGATTTATGTAGCCTTGGAAAACAAGCAAGCAGAGTATGAATCTCCCATGATAGAAGTGAAAGGTAAGATTAGTAACTGACCCATAACAAATTTGATTGATTATGGAGTTAGCCATAGTTACACAAATGATAACATTGTTGAAAGATTTCACTTGCAAAGAAGTAAGAATAAGAAATCTTGGTTAGTTCAATTAGCCACAAGAGCTAAGATAAACATCAATGAGTTGGTTAAAGAATGTCTGATAGACATGAATGGACTTAGCACAAAGGTAGATGTAAACATCACACCATTGGGTTCGTATGACTGTCTAATTGGCATGGATTGGTTGGAAAAACACCATGTTGTCCTAGACTATTACAACAAGACAATCACATGTATTGATGAAGACGGGAAACAAGGAAATATTCAAGGTATTCCAAGAGTTTTAGTTGTTAGAGAGATTTCAACTATGTCGTTAAATAAGAGTTTCAAGAAGGGATGTTAGATTTTTTCATCCTATTGGTCCTAAGTTCTGCACTTGACTGCTAAAGGGAAAATCTAGGTCACCTATGAGTTTAGAATGGTTGTTTCTTTTAAATTTTTTGTTGGTTGGTTAGAGGGTTGTTCTACCAAGACAAAAGCATGGTTGGATTGGAAAATTATATGCACGAGGGTCCTCCCTAGCTGGTGACATACTAATGATAGACATATGAAATAATAGAAAACAAAGGGAAGAAACAAATTTCTCAATGGATAGTCTGCTACAAGAAGTTCAATACTTAAAATATCATTTCAAGGCATTAAACATGTATCAAGAAAACAATTAATACCGCAGGTTGCAATAAGAACAAATATTCACCAAGCATTAGTTGTTTTCACAAGTTGCACATCAATAAAGACGAGTTATACAATATACGAAGGAAATGAAATGTACTTTGCACAAATAAAAAACTGCATTCAAGATAAGATAAAAAAACACATGAAGATTTGAAAGAAACACTGTCATTAAGAGTATATTCACCAGGTAGAGAGCTTTAATCCATGCATAGAACGGGTCCAAACAGTCTGATGTATTGCTATCTTTCTTCCCGAAAACTCCCAACCCTTAAAACATACAAAGAATGCATATTTAACAGAGTTGCAAAGGTTCTCGCCCATCTGGGACTGAGACCTAACTCTGGATAACTAATTGTAGAACAAATCATTAACTTAACTAAAAAATTGCATAGAGTACAAAAATGTGCGCTTCACACTGGACTTAATAAAAAATAGTGGTTCTTATCACACATAGAAGACCACTTATTAATTCAAGCTAAATAATTCTGGTACTGAACAACTGGAACTGCTACTGTCTCTGAGACTGAACTGATGCATGCGCTGGATGAACTGTAATTGGCAGAAAAATTAGGAGTGACAAAATAGGGTTCTGTGTTGAGTAATGGCATGCTTGCAAGCTATTTGAGGTCTTTGGAGGATAACTGGTTATCCGTACATATATTTTCATTATATTCTCAAGGAAGAGGTAATCTTCTGAAGTGTTCCGGAACCAACGATCCTCGGCCTGGGATGATCTCCTTGATCTCTATTTGTAATAGATATTTCGTTGGCTAAGCGCATTCCATTTTGACCCATCAGCTGCCATCTGTGCCTGGACAACTTCATTGTTGTCAACCAATCTGTCATTGGGGAAGACACGACTGGTTGCGAGCAGGAGGACGTGGAGGAAATTGACCAATGGGGGATGACATGAGAGGATTTGTATTATGTGGAGGTGACGTGGTGACCTGACATCATATAAGCACGTGATTTTGGGAGTTTCAAAGGGTGGTTTGGGTCCATGCCGCTTTTGGGCCTGAAATCTCCTCTAAGCCACCACACAGCTCCCCCGCGATACCATGGTTTAGATTTTGGCCCGCTCAAGGATTTTAATGCCCGAGCATGTTGTGGTGCTGAAATGAACCGTGGCCATTGATATAGAGGGTGGGGGTGCCATCGATAGGGATTAGCACAGGAGTTACAAAATCTACGACAAAAAGTATTTTCTCTGCATTATGGAACCCCAAATGCCACGGGAACTGTCGATCTCGCATTAACGCCAGATATTCACTGTCGATCATGTCAACTTTTTTTTTGAATTTATTTCGAGTCTGATATGGTATGATCTGATTGGATTCTAGCTTCTGTGGAAGCTTATTGAGCTTTCAATGGATTTTTCGAACATGGATATCTCCTGCGCACACACAAAATACTCAGTGGACCTGATCTATGCTTCGTTAGTAGAAAATATGATGACAAGTATTCCAAATTCAAACCAAAACACGTGACCTCTTTCAAGAAAACAAAACGATGGTGTAAATATACAAAGACAAACATGGGTCAAGAAAAATAACAAATGGGGAATAGGATAAGCAAGCAACAATAAAGCTCCACATTGATGGATGGATATTGTGAGAGATAGAAGAGGGCAGGGGTGCAGACCTAGGTAACAACAATGGCTCCAACTGGGGATAACTGATCCCTGTGAGGTGCTAAGAACTATATATCGGTGCCTTAGGATTAAACAACTGCTCTTACCTTCCATTACTTAACTCTGTTTTGTCTGTCAGGCCTGTGTCATCTGCTACTGTGCCTCAACCATGCATTTTATTGAATTAAAAACTGGAACTACACCCCAGTGCCTTTGTTGGGATATGGAGTATTTATTCGCATACAAATACATGATCAAAAACAAAAGGAAAACATCTATGGTACAATAGGAACCTCCCTGATCCTCAAACAAAATAGTGTTTTAGGAAGCGCCCATTTATTGGGCCTCCAAAGATCTCTGCCTCACCTAGGTTAAATGCTAGAAATAAATTATCGATCAGATCCCATACATCATTTTTGTATTGCTTGGGCCTTTGTTTCTTAGCTTGGTAGATGTTCCTTACTTGATTGATGATTAAATTAGAATCACCAAACATTACTCCACAATCAATGGCCATGTCTTTGGAAGCCCTCAGTCCCAACATGTGAGCTTCATATTCAACTATGTTATTAGTAGTTTCAAAATCCATCTTATAAGAGAGGGTTATTGCTTCTTCTGAAGGGGAAATGAGGAGTATACCTGCACGTGATCCTTCCCTTGATGAAGATCCATTGAAATACATCTTCCATACTTTTTTTTGATGACCTATCAGTGGATGATCTTTGCATTAGCTAACTGATATTTCAGGTTCATCATCATTCAAATGAAAGACAAATGAGCCAATATCATCCTCAACAACATAAATTGGGTGATTGGTTTGGTTCTGATGGTCACTGGAAATGTAGGCTAACATTACCTCTCTGTATATCCTCCTATGTTCTCCTCCAAACACAGGGATGATGCAATAAGTGAGATCCATTTGAAAATATCCTCCAACCTTCTTAGCCAATGTTCTGGATAAGAGAATACCAAACTTTGGGGGAATTTCAACCACCACAATGTCCATCACTACACTCTTCATGGGTAACTGTGCCAAAGAAACCACCATATCCTTTATCAGTCCGAGACATTTTACTTTCTTATAATCAAAGGAGTACGAGTCCTAGTAAGGTTTGGTGATCTCCAGACCTATCTCTTCCATAACAAATTTGGGCATGACATTGTGAGAGGCTCCTGAGTTGATAAGACAATTGTGAAGGATCTTATCATGGGCATTCAAAGATATATAGAATGGAGGAGGAGCATCAAAACCATCCTCAATGTGTGGACCCACAGTAATGGATGGGTTTTCATCCTGCAAACTTATTACATCAACATATACACTAGGAGAATTTGGCTACAGAAATTTCATGATAGAATTTGTGAAAGGTTCATTCTTCATCATTTCTGTCAAAGGCACAAGGATAATGATATTTCTCAACTCATGTTATAGGATGAAAGAGGCTGGTGGCCTATCAACTTCTTTTATTTCAGGGGTTGGATGTTTATATGAGGGAGGTGGTTTAGTTTCAGATGACATACCTTTACTTGGGTTTGGCTTGGGAGGGAATTTAGCATGTTTGTTTTGATCAAAGGTAGTGGCTTTGGGAGCCCCTGCTCTCGTCCTCAAATAATATTTCTTTTTGGGATGGACTTGAATAACTCCCTCCTCCCCTGTCTGATTATTGAACTGATTTGATAATTGTACTACCTCATATTCTTGATGTGTTAATTGGCTAGTATAATAATATGTTTCATTGAAAAGCACATCAATATCATCCACAACATCAGTATTTGCATCCATCTCCTCAATCCGATTGTTTTGGAAAGGAGGCACTACCCTTTGATCATCAACATTTCTCCTTTCTCTCTGCATTATTTGAGGGGCATCATTAGGCCTTTTGAACTGATTTTGATTTCTATTACCATCCCTTTGAAAAGATCTGTTTTGTTGTTTAGATTCCCACTTCAACTTAGCTATTTCAGAAGTCAGATCCTTCAAAGTTTTGGTCATTTCATCAAGTTTTGAATCAGATGTGGATGATTTAGAGGAGGAAGGGGAATCCTCTCTTTGTTTCTTCTTTTCTTTCTCAAACATGGTATTTAATCTGTCTGATGCCAAAATATTAGATTCAACCTCAATGGTTGCTTCCTGCATGGACAACAATGTGGTTGATCTTCTCTCTCTTAAGAGGAGGGAGAACTCTGCATAAAATGCATTGGCATAAGTGATCTTGGCAGAGGCTTCAATTGGTTTGATCTCATATGGGATTCTAGCATACATCTTATTGAATCTCTTGGTGAAATCTGAAATAAATTCACCATTCTTTCTCTTTAGGGCTCCAAACTCAGTGATGTAGTAGAGGTAATCTCTCCTATCTCCCCATTGCTTTATGAAAGTTTCATCCAACACCTCAATATCTGCAATGGAGGATGGAGGAATACCCTTGAACCACTTTCTTACTTCCCCATCTAGGCTCTGTATGAACAGTCTCATCCATACATTTGCATAATCAATGTTAAAATTATTTGCAAAGATGTAAAAGGCTACCAGATGTTCTTCAACAATTACCTCACCTTCCCCATTATATCTTGGTAAATATTTCATGTAATCTATGGCTGGGAGTGCATGTAATCCTACAGGAAGCACTAGGGGTGCATATCTGGCAACAATTATGACATCCATCCTGTTAACATCCATGGCTTGAATAATAGGAGTATGAAGATTTATGGGAGATACAAGGGTGGATGTAGGAATGGATGATGAGGTAGAATCAAGAGTTGGAGATGTCTGAGCTTCTTTGGAATTATGATTCTCAGGGCTAGCAAATTCAAACTACTTGTGATTGTGATTAGATGTAGGCTCTTTCTGCGCAGATTTACCCTTGAGGAGGGAGGTATATCTCCGAGCTAGGGTGGATTTCATTATTCGCCTTTCTGGCTCAGAGGCTACTGTGTTATTCGTAGGGCCAGGATGAGCCTTCTTGGCTTTTCTATTTTCAGATTTGGATTTGTTGAATCCTTTTTTGGGCGCCATTATTTCTTTCTTAGATTTGACTTAGTGGATTCGCCAAGTGAAAGATGGAAATCTGTATGTGTTTGATCTTTTTTCACCATCAAAGGTCAGAGCTAATAAATGTCATTCTCCCAGGGAAATATATTTCGTTACTCCGTTCCACGACAATGATGCCAAAAGATGTTGGTCCTAAGGTTTGCACCTGATTGCTAAAGGGAAAAGCTAGGTCACCTATCAATTTATAATGGTTGTTTCTTTTAAATTTTTTGTTGGTTGGTTAGAGGGTTGTTCTACCAAGACAAAAACATGGTTGGATTGGAAAAATGATATGGACGAGGGTCCTCCTTGGCTGGTAGCACAATAATGACAGACATATGAAATAATAGAAAACAAGGGGAAGCAAAAAATTACTCAATGAATAGTCTGTTGCAAGAAGTTCTACTTAAAATATCATTTCAAGGCATTAAACATGTATCACAAAAACAATTATTTCCACAGGTTGCAATAAGAACAAATATTCACCAAGCATTAGTTGTTTTCACATGTTTCATATCCTTAAATACAAGTTATACAATAGCTGAAGGAAATAAAATGTACTTTGGACAAATAAAAAATTGCATTCAAGAGATAAAAAAAACACATGAAGATTTGAACGAAACACTGTCATCAGTAGTATATTCACTAGGTAGAGAGATTTAATCCATGCATATTCCCACATGTTGCAATAAGAACAAATCTTCACCAAGCATTAGTTGTTTTCACATGTTTCATATCCTTAAAGACAAGTTATACAATAGCCGAAGGAAATGAAATGTACTTTGCACAAATAAAAAACTGCATTCAAGATAAGATAAAAAAACACATGAAGATTTGAACGAAACACTGCCATCAAGTGTATATTCACTAGGTAGAGAGATTTAATCCATGCATATAATAGGTCCAACTAGTCTGATATATTGCTATCATTCTTCCCGAAAACTCCCAACCCTTAAAACATATAAGAACTGCATATTTAACAGATTTGCAAAGGTTCTCACCCATATGGGACTGAGACCTAACTCTGGATAACTAATTGTAGAACAAATCATTAAATTAACTAAAACATTGCATGGATTACAACAATGTGCGCTTCACACTGGACTTAATAAAAAAGAGTGGTTCTTATCACACACAGAAGACCACTTATTAATTCAACCTAAAGAATTTTAGAACTAAACAACTGAAACTGCTACTGTCTCTGAGACTGAGATGACGCATGTGTTGGATGAACTGTAATTGGCAGAAAAATTAGGAGTGACAAAACAGGATTCCGTGTTGAGTAATGGCATGCCTGCGAGCTACTTGAGGCCTCTGAGGATAACTGGTTGACTTTGTAGATATGTTCATTATATTCTCAAGGAAGAGATAGTCTTCTGAAGTGTTCCATAACCAATGATCATCGACCTGAGACGATCTCCATGCTCTTTGTACATAACAAAGATTTCAATGGCTAAGCGCATTCCATTTTGACCCATCAGCTTCCATCTGTGCCTGGAAAACTTCACCACTTTCGACCAATTAGTCATTTGGGAAGATGGGACTGGTTGCGAGCAAGAGTACGTGGAGGCAATTGACCAATAGGGGATGACATGAGTGAATTTGTATTATGTGGAGGTGAGTGGAGATGACGTGGTGACCTAACGTCATATAAGCACTTGATTTCGGGAGTTGTCGAGGGTGGTTTCGGTCCATGCCGCTTTTGGGTCCGAAATCCCCTCTAAGCTGCCACATAGCTCCCCCGCGATACCATGGTTTAGATTTCGGCTTGCCCAAGGATTTTAATGCCTGAGCATGTTGTGGCGTCGAAATGAACCATGGCTGTTGATATGGAGGATGGGGGTGCTGCCTATAGGGATTAGCGTTGGAGTTAGGCACTCCACGACAAAAAGTATTTTCTCCGCATTATGGAACCCCAAATTCCATGGGAACCATCGATCTCACATTAACAACGAATCTTCACAGCCAATCATGTTAACTTATTGTTTGCGTGTATTTCGAGTTTGACATGGTCTGCTCTGATTGGCTGCTAGCTTATGCAGAATCTTACTGAGATTTCAATGGTTTTGTCGAACATGGATATCTTCTGCGCACACACAAAATACTCGGTGGACCTGTTCTATGCTTCGTTAGTTGAAAATATGATGACGAGTATTCCAAATTCAAACCAGAACATGTGACCTCTCTCAAGAAAACAAAACGATGGTGAAAATATGAAAAGACAAACAAGGGTCATGAACAATAACAAATGGGGAATAGGCTTAGTGAGCAACAATAAAGCTCCACATTGATGGTTGGATAGGGTGAGAGATAGAAGAGGGTAGGGGTGCAGACCTAGGTAACAACATATCCCATATGGAAGATGCAACCAAAGATAAAGTGACAAGGATTGAAGACCATCCAGTCTTAAGGGATTTTGAAGATGTTTTTAGAGAAATCTCAGGATTTCCACCAAAAAGAGACATTTATTTCACTATCAATTTGATGCCAGGAGCTTCCCTAGTGTCCAAGACACCTTATAGAATGGGCACACCAGAATTGAAAGAGTTGCGGATGCAACTTGAAGAGTTGCTAAAGAAGGGGTATATACGCCAAAGTGTGTCACCTTGGGGAGCCCTAATTATTTTTGTGAAGAATAAATATGGAACCTTAAGGTTTTGAATTGATTTCAGACAACTAAAGAAGGTCACCATAAAGAACAAGTATCCTTTGCTAAGAATTGATTGATGACTTATTTGATTAGCTGAAAAGTGCAAGAATATTTCCGAAGGTTGACTTGAGATCAAGTTATCATCAAGTAAGGATAAAAGAAGAAGACATCAACAAAACAACATTCAAGACAATATATGGGCATTATGAATTCACGGTAGTGCCATTTCAACTATCAAATGCCCCAACAATCTTTATGTGTTTGATGAATGGAGTGTTCAAGGAGTACCTGGATAGGTTTGTAATTGTCTTCCTAGATGATATAATTGTGTACTCTAAGTCAGAAGAGAAACATGAACAACATTTAAGAATGGTGTTGCAATTTTTAAGAGAGCATAAGTTGTATTCTAAGCTAAGTAAGTGCATCTTTTATCAAAAAAAGATTCACTACTTGGGGCATATAATTTTCTCAGATGGGATAGAAATGGATCCCGAAAAGATATAAGCCATTAGAGGATGGCCAGTGCCAAAGAATGTGATAGAGATTAGATCATTCATTGGTCTTTCCGGTTATTACCGAAGATTCATAAAAGGTTTTTCAAGGATTGCAAGTCCAATCATTTCTTTGCAAAAGAAGGGAGTGAAGTTTGAATGGGCACCCAAGTGTGAAGAGAAATTTTAGCAGTTGAAGGAAATATTGACAGGTGCACTAGTCTTGAAGATTGTAGATCTAGATGAATATTTTGTTGTGTGTATCGATGCATGAAAGGAAGGGATTAGTGAATTCCTCAGTCAAAAGGATCATGTGGTATGATATGAATCCAGGAAACTAAAAGAGCATGAAATAAATTATGCTACCCATGATCTAGAGTTAGCAACACTTTTGCATTCATTAAAAATGTGGAGGCATTAACTTACGGGGAAGAAATTCGAGCTAAGGAAAAACCAATGTGGTTTAAATCATTTTTTTGGAGATCCAACACTAAATGAAAAACGAACTAGATGGATGGAATTTCTGAGTGAATATGACTTTGAAATTAAGCATATAAAGGGAAAATAAAATCAAGTGGCCGATGCGCTCAGTAGAAGAGCTCATGAAGTGCATAGTGAAGCCATCAACATGTATAGAATTGATATGAATGATCAAATCATTGCAACAACAAATTTAGATCAACATTATTTAAAATTAAAAGAAATATTACAACAAGGTAATTTTCAGCAGAAATTTAATTCTTATGAGCTGAAAGAAGATGAAATTCTCATGTACAAAGGTAATGTGTATGTGCCAAATTCCAGTGAGATGAAAAATGTAGTTCTGAAGGAAATTCATAATGTGTCAAATGTCGGGCACCCAGGATATCATAAAACAATTGCAAATGTAAGAAGTTAATACTTTTGGCGAGGAATGAAGAAAAAAGTGGCTAATTACATAGCCAAATGTCTAGAATGCCAAAATGTAAAGACATAGAATATGCATCCAACATGTTTTCTACAACCATTTCCCATTCCAAAATGGAAGTGGGAAGTTTTCATAGTTGTTTTTTTTACGAAGCTGCCCAGAATAGTGAAGCAATATGATTCCATCATGGTGGTGGTAGATAAATTGACGAAGGCAACACATTTTATTCCAGTAAAAACTACACACAAGGCAACAAATATTGCAAAAATATATATGAAAGAAGTTTCTAGGCTACATAGAGTGCCTAAGGAAATAGTATCAGATAGAGATCCAAAGTTTACTTTGAATTTTTGGAAAGGTTTGTTCAAAGGATTTGATATAAATCTAAATCTTAGTACATCGTATCATCTAGAGTCATATTGGAAAACATAAAGGACCAACATGATAATTGAGGACATGCTTAGAATGTATGTGATGGACAAACCATCAAAGTGGGAATATTATATTCATTTAGTTGAATTTGCCTACAAAAATGGGTATCAAGCCTCATTGAAAATGAGTCCGTTTGAAGCATTGTATGGCATAAAATGTAACACATGAGTTGGGATAATCCAACAGGCATATTGATTATTGGTCCAGAATTTTTAAAGGAAATGGAAGAACAAGTGACAAGGATAAAATAGAATTTAAAGGCATCCCAAGATAGACATAAAAGTTATGCAGACAAGAATAAAATGTTTAGATATTTTAAAGTGGGTGAACATGTGTTTTTAAAAGTGAAGGCAAAGAGAAGTTCTCTAAGATTAGGAAGTTACCTAAAGTTGGAAACAAGATATTGTGGACCTTTTGAAATTTTAGAAAAGATAGGTCCAATTGCATACATGATAGCATTGCTTGCATCCATGAGAGTGCATAATGTATTTCATGTATCATTAATAAAGAAATATGTGAGTGACCCTAACCACATAATTGATTAGAATTTGATCCAGGTGGAGAACGAAGGAGAATTCTGTATGGAACTAGTACGCATCCTGGATCGGAAAGTCAAATTTCTCAAGAATAAATCCATAGGGATGGAAAAGGTTCAATGAACATGTTACTTTCCTGAAGATGCTAAATGAGAGCATGAAGAAAACATGCGGGATGAATGCCCACAAATTTTTTAAAATTTTGAAGGAGACATAATGCAAGACTCTGTTTTGAGCAACTAGAGTTCCAGAACCACATCTCAGAGTCCTATCCAACTATGTAGGGGACCTTGATAAACAAATGGGTCATTCCATTAGTCCAACTTGATGGAAACTAGACTTTGTTTCATTTATATTTATTCCTGAGGTCAAACAAATTTTTTTTAGCACCTTGTCAATCTCCCACCACTCCTGCATTGTAGCATTTTTCATTATGATCACATCATCAACAAACAAAATATGTAGTGTTTTATAGTCTTGGAAACTTTTATACCTGTCAACTTAACCTCTCTTTGACTATCTTTCAGCAGGAGGCTCAGTCCTTCCATAACTAAGATGAAGAGAATAGGCGATAAAGGGAAACCTTGCATTAATCCCCTATTGCTTTTAAAGAACTCAGTGGCTTCACCATTGATCAGAACTGAGAAGGAGGTGGAGACCACACAACTCATTATCTAGTTTGTCATATTAAGGCCCATGCCAATTTGGAGAGGTAACATATGCAACAAATTCCAGTTAATACAGTCATACGGTTTCTGCAAATCTAATTTTAAAACCAATGACTTTGTTTTCTTCTTTTCAATGTTGTGAATGCACTCATGTACTATACCGATGGCATCCTGTATCTGTCTCCCCTGGAGAAATCCCATCTGCTCCTCCGAAATCGATCTAGAAAGCTGATCAACTATAATCTTAGATATAATTTTATAACTCAGATTACACAGTGAAATCAGTCTGAAATCACCGAAATAATTAGGCTTGTTTACTTTGGGTATCAATGTAATAAAAGTTGGTGAGGCTTGTTTACTTTGGGTCCTCCCCAACAATATCAAATAAATTCTTAAAAAACTCAACTGTCCAGCCATCCAGGCCCAGACTTTTATCCACTTTGAAATCTGATAAAACCTTCTTCAATTCCTCCTTTTCAACGGGTTTGTATAGAGCCTCAGCCTCTATGTCATTCATCATATTTGAAAACAATGCAACCACCTTGACTTGTTCCCTGGTAGAAGGTACGAAAGGTTCTTTGTAAAATTCTTTGAAGTGTTTTATAGCAGTTTTTTTTATATTTTCCTGTCCACTGTAGACTTGTCCCTCTTCATCTTGTATCTCCCAAATAAATTTACTATTTCTCCTGAAGCTCGTGAAATTATGAAAGAATGTTGTGTTTAGATCTCCATTGTGTAACCATATAGCTCGACTGCGCTAGCACCATTGCTCCTCTATTTCATGAAGAATTGTATTTCTTTCTTGCTCCAACACCTTTAATGACTGATCAACAAATTCATTACAGGTGCCCTCCGCCAAGTTTTGAATTCTAAAGGAAATCTCTTTCTCCAGGCAGTGTGGTCTTGAGTTTTTACTAGTCCTTTGATCCTTTTGCCAAACTTTCATGATTGATTTTAAATCTTTTAGCTTCCATACAAGTTGTCTCTGCTTACCAGTCTCCTGCATATATAATGGATCGTTCCACAATTTCTGAACCATCGATATGAAACCTTGTTCTTTAATCCACAGAGGATTAAATTTGAACGGGAAAGCCTTATAAAGCGGAGGTAAATCCAACTGAAGTAATATCGAAGCATGGTCAGATATGAAAGGGAATTCCACCCATGCTCTGTAGATACCAACTGAAGCAATTAAATATTCGGAAAGGAAATATCTGTCTAGTCTTTTTGCAATGAGATATGCTCTCGTTCGTCCATTACGCCAAGTAGGCACCACTTTTCCAGGAACAATGTCAATGAGCATATTTTTATGAAAATAATTATTGAAAAAACTTGTCAACAATCCCAAAGAGGACGCACCGCCCCAAATTTCGCTTGTAGATAGAGTCAAATTAATATCCCCTACAAGTATAAATTTTTTAGGGTCAACAAGCCTGAAGATTCCAACCTTTCTCAGAATAGTTTGCGCTCCACACATGGCCCGTAGACATTAAGAAGAGTAATCTGTCTTTTTCTTTTCAAACAAAAGCTTGTCAATAAAATCCCACCACACATAAGAAATGGAACTAGATCAAAATAATTTGGGTCCCAAGAAACCAATAAACTGCCAAAATTACCAACAAAATTCACCGCACTACATTACCACTTCGCACTACAATACCACTTTGGTCTAAGGGTGTGAAAGAATGAACAAGCTTTTGCAAAGTAAACCAAGATCTCGTGTAAGAATACAAAATTGATATTTTTACAGAATAACTTTTTGATGTGTTTTATTCCCTCTTAATTTTCGTGTTCTTATTTTTACTTTTAGGAGTAACTTTTTGATGAGTTTCATTCTATATAAATTTTACTTTAACTGTATAAATTTTTGATGCGTTTTACTTAAATGTATAACTTTTTGATGTGTTTTATTTCATATAAATTTTTGTGTTTTTTATTTTTACTTTTAGGAATAACTTTTTGATATGTTTTATTCCCTTTCCATTTTTTTTGTTCTTTATTTTTATGAGTAACTTTTTTATCTGTTTTACTCTATATAAATTTTTACTTATATGTGTTCACTTTTTGATGTGTTTTATTTCATATAAATATTTGTAGTTTTTTTTTTTTAATTAGCAATAAATATTTTTGTATGTTTTATTTTATTTAAATTTTAATTATATGTATTAAATAAAATTATATTTATTTACATGTTTTTTTAAGGTAGGAAAATTTATTATAATTTAGTCATTAATTGGTAGTGAAGATAGTTATTATTGATTATTATTAGAAAATTGATTGATTTATCATCTTTATTTAAGGAATATTTGAAATGACCTGAGTAAGGGGTTAGATTTTCATTCTTGCCACATGTCTCTAGGTCTTGGTTTGTTAATATGTTTTTTTACTTTATAGGAAAAAAACAAATGATTTGTTACAACTAATGTTGCAATATTTTGAATTTTTTTATTATGCAATTTATTTCCTTAGATCCTAGATTTATTATTACTAGCTTAATGTTCAAATGAAAAAAAAATTGAACATTCCTTAAATTTGAACATTAAGCTAGTAAAACCCAACTAAAAGGTGAGACCTATACAATGATCCCTTTTCTTTAGTTATGAAATGAAACTACAAAGAAATGCGCACTCACTATGGAGTTCCCTTTTGACAATCTGGCTTGAATGGATGCTGCAAAATCTTCTACCTCCTTTGTTATGCTCTCAAATCCCACTCCTAGATGTTCTACTCAAAGAATGGAGCAAGTACAATGCTCAAAGAATGGAACCCTTTCTCTTCCTAGCATACTATTATTTAACATAGTCTAATGATCGTCTAGGGTTATGGTTTTTGTATGGTTCAACCCTCAATTAATGTTAGGGTTTTGGACCCTCTATAATCTTCTTGAAAGTCCACACATGACTAGACCTACATGTGTGAGTAATGGGGGTTGACATGGCATCCACTCGATACCATGGTGGTCAATAGGGTAGGTCAACTTGCAAGACACATAACTTCTGCATCCGAGCTCTAATTGAGATGATTTTCAAATTGTTGGAAAGCTCTTGGTGTGTAGAAGTTGAGAGCCGTGCTTGCAAATTTTTGACCCCCAAAAATGTCGTTTTATGCCTCAAACTAGCTTTGGAAGTTTCTGGACCCCAAATCTCCAAACTGAGACCTACCACTAAAATGGGTCCTCCAAGCTAATTCTTCCACCCAAAAAACACCGAGATAGATGACAAATTATATAATGATTCATTTTAGATCATAAACTCTTAACCAATTAAAAATAGTTTTAGATCATACTCCAAAACCAATTCATTTATATATAATAATTGCACCATAATTTTTTTTTTAAACAATCACCTATTTTTATTAAACCGAAGATGAAAAAAAAAAACAAACAAACTTAAAAATGAATAATTATACAAAGTATACAACAACCTCCACTAACGATGTTTCAGCATTGTTTCGATCTTTAGTATAATCATGAAGCATATTATGGGTTCTCAATTATAGGAGGGAAGTTATCTAATGAATGTCCATGTATCTAATGAATGTCCATGTATTTAAAAATGAAGTGTGGAGGACCAAGGTCAGGTCAATGAAATAGACATGACAAATTAATCGATTCGTACTATAATCATGAAATCGATTTGTTTAAATTATGTATTGTGGATATTACGAAGGTTTTTAATGTTTTTGAATGACGTCGATTTCGATGGATTTTTATATACATAA